>JAJMLP010000088.1:0-42211 GCA_030569815.1 Diutina ranongensis (nom. inval.)
GACGCCAACGGTTGGAATGTAATACCCGTTATACCCAGGAATGACCCACCCCCCTCCCACCTACCTCCCGAATCACGGCGATGAAAGGTTGGCATCCTTAGTGTCTGTGCCATCATACATGAATAATTATTACATCGCATATTCAGGGTTTGAAGCACTTTGACCCACCTGTAATCAATTAAATGGAAATATGTGCATCAATGGTTTAACTTGACAATGGACGTTAACTATCTAAGCTTTTAACAAGTATTTGTAGAGGTGACATTAAAGGTTAAATTTTATCGGTTAGAGTTTCCCTTGGGGGTGGGTGACGGTGAGGGGTTAGCGGTGATGTTCTACACGTTTATTCTAGTCGCAGTATAGACCCCTGGATTTAGTACGGGACCTTTTTTTTTTTGGGGGGGGAGGACTTGGGGGACCAACTCTCATAACCACCGTTTTACCATTCCCCAGAAGTAGGAGGTAAAAGAATGATTCACCCAATAAACGAGACGACATTAATGGCCGATCAGGTGATTGACTAAGAAGGTAAGCCTGGCGATTGTGCCGTCATTTCATCATTGTTCAAATTCATATGAAGGTATCTATTGTGCTTAGATAAAATCGGAGAGATGAGGCGGACGCGTGCCAGCGATATCTAATTGCCCTGCGAGGGACGATCGTAGGCAGCCACCGGGGGTCCGTAAGGCAACCCCTGGCTTGCTAAAAAGTAAATATGTTTATTGATGATGAAAACCCACGAGATAAGGGGCCGCCGCCGATTAAAGTTATCGCCATCACCTCCGCCATTTGCCTTAGAAGATTGTCCCATCTACATCTTACAAAAAGCGGTGCATGGCGCATGTAACAATGGCCAAGGTCAAAGGAAAGGCCTCACTGAATCGATGGGTTGCGGCACCAATGGCGACACCACTATCGGGGACTAATGGTTAGTCGGTATTCGACAACCCCGGCACGTCGGCTATTGGCTAAGATCGGAGGGTGGTGGTCGTGTCCGAAGTCCCGCCCACGACAACAATCTCAGTGTCGACAAAGCCTCCCTAATTGTGTTTGTGAGACAATTTTCGTCACCTGGCGAAGCTATGCATTGACTGACATTAAAAATAGTTTACGGCATCTATAATATTGATGATGCTACAAATGGCGGACGACGACGAATAAAAAATAAATATCGGGACAAAAATAAAAATAAAAATATTGGGCCGAAACTGACAGGGGGTCTGCTTATTTAAATAATCGGTTAGCCCCATAAATCACGCCATCATCATCTTTGTCTAGGCCACCAATAAATCATGCCATCAGCTACTGAGCTTACCCTCGCCCCTGGTGGGCCCACGACCTCTGCAAAACCACCATCGAGATTACTGCAGTTAAGTCGCCCCACCAAATCGTTAATAACCAAGCCATTACCCAGTCAACCCCAAACTTCAATTGGGTATCTGTTGGCTAAAGTTGATACCACCATGACTGTCGATCTGCAACAATATATCGTCGAACAACAATATCGGATACATTTGGATCTTGCTCCTCTGGAGATTGAATTGTTGAGATATACTTGGAATAAGATGTTACTCGATGAACCATTGAATGAACCCAAACTGGTGTTTCCTCAACTCCCTGGGTCATTTGCCATTCCATCTCAAGATAGTGAAGAATCAAATGGTCGCACTCATTTGAAACAAACACTGCTGCTGACGGTGGCGTCATCATTGTTTTGTCGTCAATTGTATTCCAATTTGTTGGCGATGAAACCGGAATATCGTAAGATGTTTCCTCTGATTCATCATCAGGCGGTTTCATTTGCTGGGGTGATTTCCTTTGCTATTTCTCAATTGGAGAAGCTTGAAGCCATTGATCAATATTTATGTAATTTGGGTAAGCGTCATCTGAGAATTTTGGGGATTCAACCGGACATGTTTGAAGCGTTGGGGGAGGCATTGGTGGAGACGTTTTTGGAACGATTTGGGTCGAGATTTACTCATGAATTGGAAGTATTATGGATTCAACTTTATATGTATTTGGCCAATTCATTACTTCAATTTGGGATGGACCCTCAAATGAAGTTGGGTGATCAAGCTCCTCAAGTGATGGCTAATCCCCTTATTTATAAACCAAGAACGGTACTGGTTGTTTCTCTGGTTGATAATGATTCATTGATGGAGATTGATCTGAAGAGAGGGTCAGTACTTACTCAACTGACGGCACCTCTGATTGTTAATGATCAATCAACTACCAATACTACTACCAATACCACATTTACAAAGCCAATGCCTCAACAACCATTAACAAATAACCTGGTGCCGGTGATTGGGGCTGGGGTCGATGAACCAATGAGTATGAGAGCCAAGATGAAGAAGAGAAAGAGAGATTGTGTGATTATGTGACGGGACGGGTCCTGGTCATGGCTGGTTGGCATTTTATTAATTACTTTATTACCTTTTAAGCCTCGCCAACCGGTTTTTAACCTTTTAGCATTTTTACCAGATTAAATAATTAGTTTTATAACGGGAATGGGAACAATAGTATATCCGGGTACAGTTACCAATGTGAGCTGGGAGGATTTCCTATAATGGGGATGATTTCCGAGCTCCCCGCAGTTTTCCCCAATGGGAATATCAATCATCTATTAATGATGATACATGTTAAAAATAGATTGAGGGGGTGGTAGTTAGGGTGGTAGTTAGGGTGGTTAGTTAGGTGGGTACTAGTAATGATCTACACAGTGATCGATGATGATTTTATTTAGTTAAATTAAATGATGAAAAAAACTTTTTTTTCCGCTAACAAAGAAAGGAAACAAGAAAAAAAAAAAAATTCAAAAATCAGTATTCAATTTTTATTCATCCGCCTTTGGAAGTTATGCGCAATTAATCCGTTTTCTGTTGATTTTCCACTGTTTTGTTCATAGGCAAGAAATTGCATGGTGTACCTTAAAAACTTTGGTATACGACCTTCCCCTGACAAAACGCCCACAAAACGATGGATGATTCTAATCATGCTATTGGCACACTAGTGCTGATAATTAGCGTTTGAGGCGACCATCCCCTTACATGTGATGAACTCTAACTTGGCCATAACTATCGAAATTGTCATTGGTGTAAATAAACAAAAAAATTTCCTGATTTTTTGACCAAAATAAATTAAATATAAATAGGTTTATTAATTTTTCAAAAAAAATTCAAAAACTTCAAAAATGTCAAATTAAATTTATAGTTTCGATAACGCTTACTCCACCTCAAAAACGGTGGCAGTTAACATAGTTTGACCTGGCATACGATGCCCCAATCCATAATTTAAACTTTAACTGTACCTCAACCAATATAAATCTGCAACGCTTTGCATCACCTCGTTGGAAGTTTCGCTTACATAAGCACACCGCCGAGAATTAGCTAATGCGAATCATCCAACGCAAAATGACCTAAAAAAAAAAAAACCTTTTTAATAAGGTTAGAGACAGTTTAAACTGACAAATTAATGTGATGGGACGCGTCCGATTTTTCCATCAATTATCTTGGGACCTAAAAAGCAAGAAATGCCAACAATGAAAAAAAAAAGGACAACAAAACAAAATAACACAAGAAAAAAAGGAATCCCCCCAAAAAAATAAAAACTTTATTAAATTCCGATTAATTATTTTAGTCCGCGGTTGTCCCTGTTTCCCAACCACTCACATTCCGCCTGATAGTTTCAACCTCCAACCGAAAAGATTTTTCTTCGACTAACAAGCTAATGGACATATCGCTACCCCCCGCCCCCTCCCCCCGACAATGGTGCCGACTGCGACCGTCATTTTTACCAATATCGCCACCTCTCCCTTTCTAGATCTTTTAATGAGTTGTTTCCTACCGATGTCAGCCGAGAAAAACCCCTCAGCGACCCCGACCCATTTTTAACGCCACCACCCTCGGGGTAGTCGGTATCAATCAATCATACACTAAATAACCTATCCGATATCCTCTCCCCCCCATCCTCGGTTGTCTTCTATCGCGTCTGATCACCTCGGGGCTCGTTGGCTACGATTGTAGGGCTCTCATCCTCATACGCGAAATTTATCTCCTAGAGGACGTCGTGGCCAATGTCGGACGAGGTTTTGGACCTGGGATTCTATTCGGCCCCAGCCGATCGGGGCCACCTGCCAACACACCACGCAGATAATCTTCGTCAACTGATGGCGGAGGTTCTGCCCCAACTCCCGACCAAGCCCGGTTCTGGGGAAATTACCTCTTCAATGACGGTGCTGCCGCTGATGCAACAACTAGAAGTGATGCTCCACAAAAAGAATACCAGCAAATCAATGCTTTCATCGGTGGCAGAGACCCCGCTGTCCCCGGCGCCGTCATCGCCGGTGGCCAACTACGATCCGGATCAAGTGTATAACGGTCATCGACGCCAGGGGTCCCGCTCCCCTGCCACCAAACGATTTCTCAAAGTTTCGGAACAAGAAAGTGATTCCCGTCGTCATAACCGATCCCACCTGTCATTTCTGTTTGCCCTGGTGCAACTAGCAAAGAAGAATACTAACCAGACGGTGGTATCCGAGGCCCCGTCTTCGGCGGCGCCTTCAATCAACAATCGCAAGCGGTCGCTGACGTTAGAGAAGTTAAGATTACTGTCTTTTGGCGGCACCCCGCTGCCAGCGGCGACGCCACCACCAAAGCAACGAGTGGCATCGGAAACACCGAAAAAGAAAGGGTTCTTCCGCTCTCTATTTCGGGTCCGGTCAAAGCTGAGACTCGTGGAATCTCAACTGACGCCAAATATGAAACTAGACCATAAGCCGCCGCCGCTGCCGGCAAAATCATCGAAAATGCCCCTGCCAACGCCAAAATCCATCTCAACAGCGACCCCACTGTCTGGTCCTAAACTAATACCACCAAAGAATCAAAAGCGGGATATGTTTGCCCCTCCGAAAACCAATGGGTTCCGGACGTCGCCGTCGCGATCGGTGGCATCGGGATCGCCGTCGCCAGTGGTCGGCAGCGTCACCGATGATCTGGTAGATTTTGATGCATCCCTGGCCCTGTTTGAATATCGGGATGATCCCCCACAAAAGCTAACCGTATCTAGTCGACGTGACGAAGAGATGCGGGCGGATCTTATGCCATTTTATGCTGGGTTAGAACGGTCACCCGGTCATGGGTTCGGCAAACTGCCGACACCACCGACTTCACCATCAAGGCAAATGCCGCTGGTACCCGATCTGCTGGTGCCTTTGGTACAAGTGATCCATCTGCCTAATGTCAATAATAACCCCCATCGCATTACTCTGACTAGCTCTCGGGTGCTGAGAGCGCTGACATCATCGAAGAAAGAAGATAACCTATTAGGAGAAGCCCTCTTCCCTAAACTGCTTAATCCACAAGAAGTGGAACTGATCGTGCTGTTGGAGCGGCTGCGGCTGATGCGGCTGATCCGACTGACGAAGCGATCACTGTTTGTCGGCTACAATGGCGACTCAGAGAATATTACTCATATCACTGGTCTCCCCCTGCCCCAACAATTACCTCCATCGGGACTGGTGAAGCGACTGCTGCTGATTTTAAAGCATCTGGGTCTGCGGCGGTCAATCCGCCTGGGCACAGGATCGGCAGCGGCTAATACCACCCTGGATCCGGCGCTGGACGACGGTGACTTTTCTGAGTTTTCAGACTTTTTGGATTTGGACAATGTATCATTTAACCACTCCCCCATTGTTACTGCTCGTGCCCTGGCGCTGCTGTCACCTGCTCTCGTGCAATTACCAACCACCATTGTTCCAGTGAGTGCCGATCATTTAGATGCCGTCTTGGCTGCAGCGGCCACTCCTGCCACCCCCGATGTTACTAATACTCCCCCGCCTATTAATTCGAGTATGATTACCGCCGATGATAGTCCCATTGTGTCGTCACCTACCGATTTGAGTGATGTCACCGAAGAAAGTTCTAGCCCTAAGGACACAATGAGTCCGATTGAGATCGTCCCCGAATCACTGGCGGCATCAACAACGAGTGGCAGTGGTAGTTATGCCAGTGCTAATGGACCAGTTGTAGGCGCCAATCCTACCATGACTTCGGCGCTTCCGCCAACAGGGGGAGCGTCACAAAAGAAGCAACTTCGAATCATCCCCAAATCTCCTAATCAACCCCAATCTGCTGAACAACAAGAGCAATTGGGGTACTCTCCCATTTTGGAAACGGCGGTGAAGATGCTGCCGGTAGTTGATGGTCGCATGACGGGTACCAATCGGCCAGTACTGATGCTGTTCCGAGGGTTTACTGCTAATAATAATAACTCATGGTCGGAATGGCACCCTGAAGATCTGGATGCCCTGGTGGGAGGAGGATTTGGCCTGGAACTGGAAGATGAACGGTCGACGTTGAAACCAGAGAAAGCCGCCGGGTTTCGATCGGTGGTTAAACCTCCTCAACTTCATATGCGGGTGCCGCTGTTAGAGTCTCCTCGTCTGTTTTCTCAAATGCTTACCCGTAAGCTCAATAAGAAACTGTCGCTGTCGCTGATGGTGCTGGCAAGAACACCGGCGCCAATGCCACCATCATCGGCGGTGCGGTTCTCGTCGCGGATCATCCTCTACGATACCTACAATTGTGAAGAATATGATCGCCATCCCGATACCGCCACCTGTAACCAATTGACTCCCGCCTTGGCTCAACAGATCAAGGAGGAACTTAACACATTTAAGAGTCAAATGGAGATCCACATCGAGAGTCGGGAAAATACCCACTTCTTTTAGCATCAGCATTAATAGACATTTGCGTATTTTATTTTTTTGTATATATTAGTTATGTTATCTATCAATGCTTAAGTCTCTTTTGTCCGTTATCATCGGCCTTTTCCTTGGCCAACCGTTCCATCTTCCGCTCAATCTTTGTCTTCTTCCGATGGTGATTTTCTCTCCATGTCAATTCTTGTTGCTTAACCCCCTGGCGCCAGTCCAGCTTCTTCCGTAAAAACTTTTCCATGTCCCAATTCTTCCATACCATCCGTCCATAACTAGAGTCTTTCACCTTATTCTGTTGTTCGACCATTTCTTGACCGAATCGGTCCTTAAACATCGGCAATAATACCGTAAACTCCCATAACTTATCCACGATATGAGACCCATAGGAATTACATACCAATTCGACGATATGGCCTTGGAAAAGTTGTAAGAATCTCTTTCGAAGAATTTCCACCGGTTTCAGTTCTTGAGGGTCAATGGTTAATGCCGCTTCCACCACATGAGAAAACACCCCATGGGCCGTCATTTGCATAAACCGATCATGAGGTAATTCCATAAAGTTTAACCATACCGCCCGCACGAACTTGGGGTCATATTCCATCAACTTTTCTAAGAAAAGAGACCGCCGCCGTTCTTCAGCAGTAGGCCAATCATCACGAGTATTACCAAGGGTCAGTTTTTCCAATTGTAAGGTATTCTCCAAGAGTTCGGTGGTGACATCATCGGTGAATTGAGGACGACCCAGGTTGGCAATGGCAGGATAATTGGGGGCAAGCTTATCAAATAATTGTTGGATCAATTCATCCCGACGATAGTTTTCTCGTTTGATCAGAGCATCGATTACCCGTTGGGCAAGGTCCAAGTTTTGATTATTTTCAATATCGATCAACAGCGCCAATTCGGGGATGATTTCATCCAAGATATGGTCGACGTCGGCCGCCCGTAATCGGAATAATAATGCTTGAATGACAAATACCCCGGTGGTGGCCCGGTTTGCCAACTTCAACACCCGATCCGCCATGTATAATTTATATAACCGTTCGATATATTTCGAGCGAACGGTATCCAGTTTCACCACCAGTTCCAAGAAATGGGACCCCACCGAATCAGAGAGGAGGAATTCAATGAACCCCAGTTCCAGATCATCGGCTTCTTCACTGGAAGCAAAGATCAAGTGCCATACTTTACGATCACGATCATTAATCCCTTCAACTTGAATTACCAATTGAAGTACTGGAGAAGCGATCTTATTAACCGCCAATTCTCTAAATTTCTTTGTCGATTCAGGCTTGCCAACGGTTTCTCCAACACTAATACCATCCACCACTTGTTTTAACACCGGTTTAAACAGCCCGGGGACCTGGTACTGTTTACCAAAGTCTTGGGTATCTTTAATTTCAATCATCTTTCTGGCAATCTTCAGCTTTTTCGATCTTAATGTCAGTTGAGCCATGGTAGTACTAGGAAGTTGTTTTGAGGCCAATACAAGTAGCATCACTCTTAATACATGAGAAGCATATGAATGGGTCATCATCTTATTAACTTCAGACGACATTTGTTCGGCAACTTCTCTTATCATCTCTTCCATGGGTTTATCGCCTTCGATGATTTCTCCTGCCAATTCCTTTTCCACCACCAGGGCTGCTCTAACCAACAACGTTTCTAACACATGAGAGGCATATTTTTGATGACACAAGGCGGTGAAATAGGGGACAAACACCAGGAATAACCGTTTGATCTCACCATCATCGCTGACGGCAAGAATTAACCGTTCCATCAATTTCAGACAGATTTGATTCGTCATCAATTTAAGTTCCTTACCCTTGGATTCTTCTAATACACTGATGATAAATCCTTGACGATCATCTTCGCCATCAAAGGAATTGATGTTTAATGTCAGTTCGGCTTGTTTGAAATAGTCGACTTCGGTGTCATCCACAAGACCAAAGAACACGTTATGACCATTGGAGTCCTTGGTACTCACTTCGAAATCATTAGGGGTATCACCATTGGTGATATCTCTTTCTTTGGCGACCTTTTTATCGAGTCTTCTTCCCCGTGATTTACCCATGCGATGAGATGAGAGGTGGTGATAAGATGAGATAGTGCGCGGTATTGATTATATAAGCAGAAATGAAGGATGGGATAGTGACGATGGAATGGAGACGATAGCTCTAAGGGACGATGGGAATTAGGTAATGTCAATATATATTGATATATCTATGGTAATGGCTGATTACGTCAGCAAACTCATCACCAAATACCACAGTCAATATCGATATCACTAGCATACGGTCATCATCTCTTGGAGAAAGTCACAGTCTGGAACAGTATACCCTTCGGTTATCCCTTTGGTTATCTACACCTCATCTTTTTTGTATCTATTATGCTAAATACTATATTACAGCTAGACTCATTACCAGCAACTTACAAGCCCAACTTAGTTCTTCTCCAGTGTCTTCTCTTGGCGTTGTATCTGATGGTGTTGTCAGTTCTCAACCGGATCCATTGGGGGAGAGGTCTGTTTTGCTTGGAAGCCTTAGCGAGCTTTTGCTTGACCTTGAAAGTCTTGTTGGACGGCATTTTTGGCTAACTAAATTAGAGGTTGAAAATTTTGACCTAGCTTGGTGCGTAGCGAGGGGAGTGCAGAGGGTGGGTTACACGTGAGAAAACGCGGATTTAGGGTAATAACCCTAGCACCAGAAATGATCAATAGTCAATGAATGGGGGATGATATTAGTAAAGTGAAGCTATGTAAATGGTGTTGTTATTATTATTGTTCTATTATTGACAATTTTCATTCGTGATGATGTCAATATAAACTATGACAGATAATAACAGATGATAACACTGAGACGTGGGGGCATGATGGATAATTGTAAACAACAACATCGATATGTTGATATTATTGATGTTTCTATATTTAAACCTTGATATTATCATATTAGTGGGTTGTATAGTTTTTAGATGATTTCCTCGGGGTACGGTGATAATGCAGGTACCCCATAGAACAAGATCGAGACCGTGTTAATGATTGATACTACACGTTAATCAAACCATAGAGATCAATCGATAAACAATTGACATATAATAACAACACAATAACACCCCCATATCATTATTTTCATTAATAACCCTCCATCCAGGGGACGTTTCCCATCGATTATCCAATTTAGGTAACCGTAACCCTAATTCACGTGACTTCACCAAGTGGTCGCACACCCTCTACCATATCGGTGAAAAATTTCACTATAACCACCAACGAAGATGACCCGTACCTCCGTGCTCGCTGACGCTTTGAACGCCATCAACAATGCCGAAAAGACCGGTAAGAGACAAGTGATGATCAGACCTTCCTCCAAGGTCATCATCAAGTTCTTGACCGTCATGCAAAAGCACGGTTACATTGGTGAATTCGAATACATTGATGACCACAGATCCGGTAAGATCGTCGTTCAATTGAACGGTAGATTGAACAAGTGTGGTGTTATCTCCCCCAGATTCAACGTCAAGATCGGTGACATTGAAAGATGGACTGACAACTTGTTGCCCGCCAGACAATTCGGTTACGTTATCTTGACCACCTCCGCCGGTATCATGGACCACGAAGAAGCCAGAAGAAAGCATGTCTCTGGTAAGATTTTGGGTTTTGTCTACTAGACGTGTATAATAGAATAAAGGTAATAGGAAAATGAACCTTAGGGTTTTACTAGTAGCAAGGTCCAGCTATTAGCAGGACTATTAGCAATGTAAACCCAAGGAATATCAGCAATTGAATGTAACACCCCAGATTAGGTAATAACTAGAGACATGTTAACTACTATCAAATGGTCATACTCCGATTAGTATCGTAATTTTACGTCAATTATTAGAAAATATGAAAAATTGGCAAAATAAGAAGATATCAACGTTTAAACAAATAACAATAACATTTAAATTAATAACATTAATTGGGTGACATATCGATGACATTAAACGATTACGGATATTCAATGGTTGGCAGATACCAACGTCCCTATTGATTAAAAGGAGTGCATGTAGAGAAGCCTCGTAAAAGTATGATTAACAAGATATCGGTTTTGATGACATGAAGACAAAAAATTATTCAATGAACTATCTGTAAACGTAACCTATAACTGTCGATTACCCTTAGTTATCCATTACTAGGTTAATTGATGGTTGATCGAAAATGGATCTCAGGGTACCAACCCTAATACACGTGACCTAACTAACATCATCACTCCCATCCTGTACACTCCCCAGGGTCGGCGCGCGCGCCGGTCAATGGCCTCAGACAAAATTTTCAGAGGGCCATAGAGACCATCACCATGTCTGCCTACAGAGACCAAGTGTTCGGCGTTGCCCGTATTTTTGCCTCGTTCAACGACACCTTTGTCCACGTTACCGATCTTTCCGGTAAGGAAACCATCGCCAGAGTTACTGGTGGTATGAAGGTTAAGGCCGATAGAGATGAATCTTCTCCTTACGCCGCCATGTTGGCCGCTCAAGATGTCGCTGCCAAGTGTAAGGAAGTTGGTATTACCGCTGTTCACGTTAAGTTAAGAGCTACCGGTGGTACTAAGACCAAGACCCCCGGTCCCGGTGGTCAATCCGCCCTCAGAGCTTTGGCTAGATCCGGTTTGAGAATCGGTAGAATCGAAGACGTTACCCCTGTCCCCTCTGACTCGACCAGAAGAAAGGGTGGTAGAAGAGGTAGAAGATTGTGAGCGGGTGGCTTGCATGTATGTAACATAATAATATATCGGAAGGAATTGTGTAGTGCAATTGGGGTATGAGATAACCACCCCAATGGAGGTAATTCGACCCATTATCATAATTTAATACTATTACGTCATCTTTAATGATACTACACTTGTAAGACCATGTTAGCTAGCGACTTTACAAACGATTCACCGTTCTAAATGCAGGAATGAAAATTCTTAAAATGGTAATTCGATTCTCACCGAATCTTACCCTCGTAAGTGAGTTAATTTAGATTCGGAGACCGGAATTTCCCTCGGATTAACTCAATGTGCGATTAATGTGTAGATCTGAACTAGACAAGTAAAGGTTTTGCAGTAATGATAAATACCCAATCCCATTTGGAAGCCCCCCTATTTTGAATACTCATTCCAATTGAGATAATCGTATATGTACTTCGGCTATTCCACTCCCCACTTTTACTTTCTAAAAGGAGAAGTTCACCCATCAAATTCAGCAAAACCTCGAAGCTGCTATACCACAGTATTTAGTCATACTTTAAAGCGGCAAACTCATTTAACTCACTCTGTTATGTTCAATTATAATGTGGAGGAATTGAGGTACTTTTTGATAAGTGACCTTCAGGCGAATTCGATAAAACCCACTAAAATTAAACTAGACATCCATAAAATAAACTTACTTGTTGACTATTATGAGGATGGGTAAAAGATTGCTTCTGTCCCAACCTATAGTATTTCTGTCGTCTATACTGAGATCTTCGTATTCGTCAATGCCTAGCTCCTCTTGGTGTTTCCTAAGTCAGCCTTGTTCTTAAAATGCAAGGTGCAAGGGGTATCACCAGTGTTATCAACGAAGAGTGAACGGGCGCTATTAGTATTGCAATCTATCACCTAATACGGTTATTAATGCCTCTATTGGGCGCTTTTCTCTTTCATAATTGATCCCTCCAATCCCCCAACATGATGGTTGTAACCAAGTTCAGTCTTGTCTAAAAATCGCCAAAAATTCTTCATTGGGAAATACTAAAAATTGAGTTGTCCCAATTTGTGTAAGGCCATGCTAACGTCCTCTTATCTTATCACTCCCCGCAGCGCATCTACCTAAGACTATATATACTACAGCAATTGATAAACTCTAATAACACCATGGGGTTTGAATGGTTGCCCGTATTAGTAACAATTATAATTATCGCCATTTGGGGATATAACCATTATTTACCTCGTAACTCCCCTCCATCACCATTACCATTACCAACTCCATTATTCATTACCCCACATCAAGTGAAAAGTTATGATGATCGTCCTTGGAGACCATTCCGATGGCCATACCATCAAACCATGGCCCTCTGTAAACTAAATATCGACCATTGGTTGGATATGGATAAATACTACTGGCATTATCTCCATCTGAAGCAACAGATCTTTGATCAATGGAAACAGGACCACCTTAAATGGCTTCCAGAAGCAATGGAAGGGTGTATTGAATTATTAGAAGTGGTGGTTACTCATATGGTAACAAGATATCCTAACCTATTCACCAAGATCACCAAAAATGGTACCATCATTAGAAATGAACTCACAGGAGAAGTGATCGATATGACACCCCCATTAACGAAACACCCCCTTGAATATATTGCTAGGATTGCCAAGGAAGACTTTTATATCGTCCGTCAACGTAAAGATGGTCTTCATTATTTGGTAGCGGCAGCAGTGGCATTTCCTGGAGGAGGGTTTACTGTGGTAGATAAGGTGGGACAACCATTAGATACCATACATCATCAAGTACCATTATACAAGGATAAACTCCAAAAACTGATGGAGAAATGGTTTGGTAAACTCCAAGTGGATAAACCAGTGGAAAGAGCCCTGTGGATCATCACTTGGGATCATCAATTAAGATTTAGTGGAGGGAAATACCTGATGGATTTATCCAAGGTTGAAAATGATCAATTTAACGTTAGAATCGAACGTCAAACCCTTCGTCGACTTCCCAAATCAAAGATCATCGTGTTTACTAACCATCCCATCTTTTATTCGTTTGAAGAGATGAAACATGAACCAATGGTGCCTAGCTTATTAAAGAAGATGATTAATCAAGCTCCAGAGGAAATTATAAAGTATAAGAACTTTGACGAATGTCAATATCGAGTGAATGATTATTTAGATCAATTAATTCATCACCAAATCGATGATGGGATTATTGATGATAATGATGTGGTGAAGACGTTACCTAGTTATCCATTTGCTCATTGGATCGATCATCGATCATGTGACCAGGGATGGAATAATGGCGTTGATTGGTTAGGTAGCAAATTTGATGAAGGCAGTTATGAATAAAGACAAAGTACGATGAAGACAGGTCATGATGGGTGTGGTTATCGGCAATCCCAATTAGGAAATACCGCTAAAGTGAGTCCCCCAATTCGCAACCGCTAAAATATTGAATCATTCGCCCCGCCGACTCCGAGGCTAACCCCCCCTCATATCGCCATATACAGGTCATTTACCGATAACCATCAATGATGGGTTAAGGTTGCGGTGACAATTAATCACCAAGGGAATATAATCGATAAATAGGCTAAAAATAACCAATAATCTATTCAATAGTATTAATCACCCATTTGATTGTTTACCTATGCCGCCGACATCTCCACCCATGCACATTTTGGATGCCGTCGTTAGCGGCTAATTGGGTCCCGCAATTACAAAACACTATAAAAACCACCGATCCCCCCAGATACCATCATTGGTTTTCCACTAAACATGTCAGTGTGTCAACAATACTTCCCTAACGAACCTAAGCAACCAAAAGTGGTGACGTCAGACCACCCGGGACCCAAATCGAAGGCCGGCATTGCCGAATTGGATAAGGTTTTCGATGCTAGACCCGCTTACTTTATTGCTGATTACCAAAAATCAAATGGTAATTATATCGTCGATGCCGATGGTAATGAATATTTGGATGTTTATGCCCAAATTGCTTCGATTCCTTTAGGGTACAATAACCCTGCTTTGATTGAAGTTGCCAAGTCGGATATCATGATTAGAGCATTGGTGGATAGACCTGCTCAAGGGAACTTTCCTTCGGTTGATACTGAAACTATCATTAGTGGTTTACTTAAGGTTGCTCCTAAGGGTCAAACTCAAGTATGGTCAGGGTTATCTGGGGCTGATGCTAATGAATTGGCATTTAAGGCGGTATTCATGTGGTATCAAGGGAAGAAGAGAGGGTTTAAACCCGATTTCACTGTTGAAGAACAAACTTCAGTGATGGAAAATCAAGCTCCCGGTTCTCCTGATTTGGCGATTCTTTCCTTTGAAAAAGCTTTCCATGGAAGATTATTTGCTTCTGCTTCTTGTACCAGATCTAAGCCCATCCATAAATTGGATTTGCCTCTGTTTAAATGGCCCAAGGCTGAATACCCTACTTATAAGTATCCTTTGGAAGATCATAAGGAAGAAAATGCCGCTGAAGATAAGAGATGTCTCGCCATTGTTGAAGATAGGTTTAAAAACTGGCCCGCCGCCATTGCTGGGGTATTGATTGAACCCATTCAATCGGAAGGGGGGGATAACCATGCTTCAAAGGAATTCATGCAAGGATTACAAAAGATCACTAAGGATAATGGGGCATTATTGATTATGGATGAAGTTCAAACTGGGGTTGGCGCTACTGGTAAGTTCTGGGCTCATGAACACTTTGACTTGCCCACTCCTCCTGATTTGGTGACTTTCTCTAAGAAATTCCAAACTGCTGGTTATTACTTCCATGACCCTGAAATCAGACCCAATTTGGCTTATAGACAATTCAACACTTGGTGTGGGGACCCCGCTAGAATGTTGTTGGGGGCCACCATTGGTAGTGAAATTGTTAAGCATGATTTAACCAAGGTTTGTGGTCGGGTTGGTGATTACTTGTTTGGGAAGTTGGAAGCTTTGGCGGCCAAGTACCCTCAATACTTGAGAGATTTGAGAGGTAAGAACAGAGGGACCTTTATTGCCTGGTCTTTACCCACTGCTGATGCTAGAAACAAGTTTTTATCCGATATGAAGACTGTTGGGGTCAACATTGGCGGGTGTGCTGAAGATCTGGTTAGATTGAGACCGACATTGGTGTTTGAAGAAAACCATGCTGACATTTTGGTTGAAGCCATTGAAAAGGTTGTTTCCAAGTATTAATAGAGTATATGAGTAATGAAGGAGATTAAAAAGCAAAAAAAGGAAGCGACCTCGGTGAGGATTGAACTCACGATCTTGCGATTAACAGTCGCACGCCTTAACCAGCTTGGCCACGAAGTCTTTGATGTTTGCGGGGGGAAGTTGGTGATTTCCTTCACGTGCTCCTAACCAGGGACGTGATAACCCCGACGCGACGGTTTTTTGGTTAATAGCCCTTGTTCCATCAAACGGTGATAACCGAGAAGAAAGTGCCTATCGTCAATGCTGGTTATGAGTCAACAGCCTAGACCACATCGTTAACTGCCAGTTACACTATATAATCATCGTCCAATAAGCAGCCACCACTACCGATGACTTGTGGGAAACCCCGCTAGTGCGTACTAGACTTTAAATGGGCCGTATGTCCTGCAGAGAACACCACCAAAAACAGATACAACTTAATTACCACCCCCGGTTCACCTTACTAGTTAACTGGTTGATCCCCCCTAATTGCCCATGTCCAATACAAGCGCTTTCCCTGAAAAGGCGTCCGTTTATTTCACCTCTATTGAACCCTAACGTCTTTGAAGGTTAATGTCGTACATAGCGCTAAAAACCATATCTAATTTTAGCCGTATACCCGGAGATATTATGCATATTTCATCTCGTAAAAATGTGGCGCCAAGAAAACTCCATAATTGAATTTTAAATAATCGTCTAAAAAAAAAAAAAAAAGAGAAGGCATCACCAATATGTCTACCAAGACAAAACAAAAGACTAAAGTCACCGAACCAACGGTGGAATGGACTGAAGATGGAGAACCCATCTATGTTGATTATGAACCCAAATACAAGCTGGAAATCATGGTGTTTTTGTTCTTTTTCACCGGATTCTCTGGAATAGCAGGTTATGCTATTTATAAGAAAATTCATGGCAAAAAGAAAAATGCTAGATTAAGAAAAATGTTTGATGAAAAATATGGAAAAGATTCTGGGTTTGTCCCTGAATCGAGACCTCCAACTTATGATGATACAAACGCCGCCACTACCCCAGTGCCTCAAACCATGCCAACCCCAGCCAAATCAACCCCAGTGGCTACTATCTAATAGGAAGTTATCAATGTCCACCTCCTCTCTCCCATGTCCCCCCCCGGTCGCTCTTGCTTATATAAGTAGTTAGACTCGTTGGCTAGACACCCTAATGTATGCTCTATGATATTATATATCTCTATCTCATATTGATGTTACCTGTCATGCATATAGACCACAATGAGTGGTATCAATAAACAGATACAAGTTAAAGTGCCTGAATGCACGCTCATTAAATACTACAAAAGGTGTTAGTTCATCTAAACAGCCGCACGGTCTATGGCAGTCGGAATCCGCTAAGGAGGTGTAACTCACCGCCAGGATTGAAATGAGGCCCTGAGGGTAGGTAGGCGTGTTAACTGGTTGACTTCCCCATTGCCTATACTGTTTTGGCCAGTAAGTGCTCATAACCTATTGCGGAAACAGCCTTTGCAGCCTACTACTCCGGCTAAGGAACCGTTTTAATCGATTAACCTGGATTTTGTTACTGGTGGTTATGATACCTTCTTATCGGTTATCGACCAGTTTACCAAGTCCGTCACTGCGGACAGACGGCGGGAATGTTGATTACAGCCTCAACCGTTATTTGATGCTTATCGTCACAATAAGGTAGCTACTAGATTGATGTATATATTGTCTGTCTGGGTCACGTGAACTTTCCGTCAGTTTGGCATGCCACTACTTTGAAGGTTAATATCGTAAATGGCACTAAGAATGATTTCTAATTTTAGCCGTATTTCCGGAGATATTATGCATACTTCATCTCGTAAAAAAGTGGCGCCAAGAAAACCCCATTTCAAAAAATCGTCAAAGAAAAAAAAAAGACAAAGATAGCGCCCAAGACAAACAAAAAGAATAAAGTCCTTGAACCAACCGTGGAATGGACAGAAGATGGTGAACCCATCTATGTTGAATATGAAGCCAAATATAAGCAAGAAGTCATGGCCGTTTGGTTTTTCTTTGCCGGATTTTTTGGTTTAACAGGATATGCTCTTTATAAGAAAATTCATGGTAAAAGAAAAAATCATAAATTACGAAAAATTTTTGAAGAAAGATATGGAAAAGATTCTGGATTTGTTCCAGAATCGAATCCTCCAACTTATGAAGATGCAAAGGCCACAACATCACGAATGCCAAGACAACCAGTGGAAACTCCACCCACCACTACAAGTGAACCTTTCTCAAGACCAGCTATGGCCCGTCAATTTGTCTTATAGATAGTTACATTTCTCAT
This sequence comes from Diutina ranongensis (nom. inval.), assembly GCA_030569815.1. Classification (NCBI taxonomy): domain Eukaryota; kingdom Fungi; phylum Ascomycota; class Pichiomycetes; order Serinales; family Debaryomycetaceae; genus Diutina; species Diutina ranongensis (nom. inval.). The sequence continues at coordinate 17,920 of JAJMLP010000088.1, forward strand.
GTTGATGACTTTAAAACTATGGGACACTTTTTTAATAACCTCTTTCTTTTTCTTATAACAATTAAATATTTAATAATATAAAAATATTCATCATGAAATAAATATGAAACTTTAAATATTAATAACCTCATGCTAATTTCTCCATTAGTAGTTACTACGCAATCACACAATGGTTCGCACCACTTCACACCACTTCACACCACTTCACACTACTTCACACCACATTACACTACAGGACGGTGCCACAGTTAATTAAAGAGTCTAACTACAAATTGGGTATAATTTCGTAATCTAACTATATCTTCATGGTCGAGAGGGGTTATTGTTTACTCTTTAATTACCCCCTATTATCAGGTCACTCCATTAGGTGATGCCAAGGTATTCATCATAGCTTATAGTGTCCTCATTACTACTGGTCGCAATCGACGCCTAGCCCGCTCCCGTACTAAAATCGTCCACTGCCGCGATTCGCCTATATAAATAAACCTCAAATCACGGCCGTGTGTGCCCCACCGCGCTACCGCAAAATCGGCTGACATGACTTCAAACCCCACTCCCACCTCCACTCAACAAGATATGGCTAAACTTTTCACCACCATCTCGCCAACGGCATTGAGGGCTCTTCAACTGTCGAAAAATACCGGACGAGTGGTGCCAGTGGATGCTACTTGGTATTTGCCCAATGTATCCAAGTCGGCGTATGATGAGTTTAAGAATAAACGTCTTGATGGCGCTGTTTATTTTGATTTGGATAAAGTGGCCACCCCACTGAAGTATCCTCATATGTTACCCCAATATCTGGTATTTAATGATCATTTATCTCAATTGGGAATCAATAAGGATGATAACATTGTTGTTTATGATCGTCAAGGTCAATTTCTGGGACCTCGAGTGGCATGGACGTTTACCCTTTTTGGTCATCCTAAAGTGTACATTTTGGATAACTTTGATTCGTATGAAAAGCATGGATATCCAGTTAATCATTCCCAAGTGTCGCTGGCGTCACCTTTACCTCAATCTCAATATACCGCGATTACTGAAGATGAATTTAAGCAAAATTATAAGGCTCAAGTGGTTGAATTTGATGAATTGTTACAATTGGCTCAATCAGGTAAGATTGGTACCGACGTTTTGCTTTTAGATGCTCGTCCCGAATCGAGATTTACTGCTGAAACCCTTGAACCTCGTCCTGGAGTCAAATCGGGTCATATCCCCAATTCAATTAACTTTCCCTTTGCTAAAGTTCGAAATGATGATAATACCTTTAAATCAAAATCGGATTTGATTAAGGCATTTGCCGATAATGGCTTGGATGCTACCCTGTCAGAAGCGTTTCTCAATGGTAAGAACCAAGTGATTGTCCTGTGTGGGTCAGGAACCACCGCAGTATTGGTCAAGTTTGCCTTGGAGAATATCTTGGGATTAAACCTCCCTCTTCGAGTTTATGATGGCTCATGGTCGGAATGGGGAGACCGTGCTCCTGAAGACTTGGTTGTCCAAGGACGTGAGTGAATAAAAGACGATATAAAAAAAGTATGCTTATTATTTCAACCCGATCACTGGGGGAGCTATATCCCTATATTAAGCTTTGCATTTATCTCTGCTTCATCCAACTCTTCATCAAGAGTTAATCGCTTATACTTTTTCTTAGTAATATCATAACATTCTTTCAAAGCATCTTCATCGACAAACCATGCCACTTTACCTGCGGCCAGTTCATTTACCAATGACAGGGGTAATCCCTTTTCTGGTCTTTCCATAATTGTCCGAATGATTGGTGCCTTTGTCAACCCTTCAACGACAAACGTCACTCTTGAGGCATGACAAATCACGGGGATGGTCAATGTTATCCGATTACTTGGACCCACTGGGGCTTGTTCCACTGGGATTACCCATGCCAATTTTTCTCTCAATTGTTCATTATGATTAGGGAACAAACTAGCGACATGACCATCAGGAGCACAACCCAAAAGCACACAATCAAAGCATGGATACTTCACCGAGTCCTTACGGGCAAAGTTATTGATTAATACTTTTTCATAAGCGTCAGCACATTCTTGAGGGTCATTAATCAATTGATCATCGATATGAAATACATTTGGTTTAGCATCACCATCGATCAAATCGAAAATCTCCCGTTTGGCTTGACCATAATTTGAATCGGCCAGATCAAAAGAAACCAACCGTTCATCAGCAAAGTAAACATCCCATTTATCCCATTCAATGATTGATTGACGTTTAATTAACCCTTGATTTAAGATTTTGATCAACGACCCCCCCAGGATGGCAATCTTAAACCGAGCCTCGGCTTTCTTCTTCTTTTCTTTACGTCGACTACCTCCATTGATAGTAGTGGAATGAGATTGAGTGATTGAAACATCGGAAGCCACTGGAGCCATCAGCATCAGACTCAGGGCGGAATGAATCGCCGCTTGGTTAGATTTGATCAAGGCGATTTGTTTCAAATCACTAGTACCATAAAGGGCAACGTTCTGAGCCAGGATTACATGATCGGCCACGGCATCTGCCACCCCATCAAAGAGGGGGAACAGGTAAATCGATGGGATATGGGTGGTCATGTGGATATCGTCGTGTCCCAGGCCTCGATAGCGGTTAAAAGAAGTCAACGTTTTTTTATGTGCGAGGTACAGGGGGGGAACGTACCTGAATCAATGAGGGAAGTGGACGACTAGGAGGTATACCTGATGAGATTAATAGGGAGAGCAAATACAAGGAGGCGTTAACAGGGGTTGATGAATCTAATAATATATATCAATGGTGATCTCCAACTACGAGGGTAGTTGACAATCACAACTATTAATGGTCACTTCACTTTCCATTTTCGGTACCATCGGAGTGCAACCATGCGTAATGTCACCCGAGACTGAGTACGAGCAAATGATGAAACTAACCCCAGTGTTTACCATTTGATATAATAATATGATAGATGGGGTAATGGTTAGAGTAAATTAATTATGGCTTGACTGGTGTTGTCATGGAGATGGGGTATCGGTGGCATGAGGGACGATGGATATTTGGTATGAGTCATGGTAGTGATGACCAGCACATTCATTGACGAAAAAAAAAAAAAAATGACAGATACCAAAATACCACTTGAAAACGTAGAAAAGATTTTTGTCGATTTTTTTGATATTATTAATTTGCCAAGGGATGGAAGGAGTTATCGGGATTTATGTCGTTGATATCATTGGTGGGGAAGGGTGGTCCCCGTAAACATGGCGTGAGTTCGAAGGATAACATCAAGAAAACATCTGAATACCATAAAAGCGGTACCATCCCCGTTAGCATCCCCATTAGCATCCCTTTCTATCACCATATCTCTAAATCCCTCTCCTACGCTTATATGACCTCATACTATTATCTCAATCAGTCATTGGTAGTGATTGAAGAGAAGTCCACTATATTGATAATATGTATAAATTGGGACCCTTAAGTCATTGTCTGTTTTGGAATTAACCTAACACAACCTTCTTTAATTGGAACTCGATGGTAGAATTAACATCTTGAACCTTACCGTACAAGTAATCATTGGGAGACGAGTCAGAGAAGCCAGATTGCCCAGACCAGCAGCTGAAGTTGATCTCGAGTCAAGAATAGTCAATGTTTGAATTTGACCTTGGGAGCCCCTTGTTTCCGGGCATAACCAGGAGTGATATATTGGTTGGGATCAACCAATCCAGTGGCCACACCCAGGCCCAGACCTAGATCGGGACCTTTAGATGATTCAAACAACCCCAGACCAAGACCAACAACGCTCAGGGAAGAATCTTGACAAGTCAGCGAAGATGAAGTAGGAGCCGTCGAATCCAAGTTGGAGCTTTGAGAATCAGTGACAATAAATCCCGATGACGCCAGCGACGACTCTAAATTGGGGAAGGCAAGTTACCAGCCGTGGACAACCAGGAGCCAATAAAGGATAACATCAGTAAAGCGAATATCGGCACCAATGGACTTTGCTCTAACAACATCGATGACATCACCAAGATACCTGGTCACGTTAGGTCTGGGAACTTGAGACAACTTCAAGGTACCAGAGAACCGTTTCTGTGGGGTTATAGTTCGTTCGATGGTTTAAAAGAAGTTTCTCAAGGTTTTGAACGGTTTCTCTAACGTGAGAAGCTTGGACAGGTTGTCTTTTAAAATTAATTATCGAGGGGTTACCCAAGGTGGTTTGAACCTTAAGATTGTTAACATTTGAATACCTTAAGATTGTTGGTGAGGTTGTGACGATGGTAGGATTCCCGAAATCTCTACCACTAATTCCAATATTCAACCTCAACTATCTTACTGCCATTGAAACCATTGATAGCCATTTGTGCTTCTAAAGACTGGAGGATTGTTAACAAATCTTGTCGTGGTACCCTTCATTTATTGATCAAGAGAAAACGGTATTGGTTTATCAATAGATGAAGGAAGATAAGATCATCTATGGTGACTTGGAACTGTACCGTCATATGTGTCGATTTGAACTGGGGTTCTTTTTGGAGAAACCCATTGATGGAAGAATGGGAACCCGACACCATCGTTTATTGTGATTTGGATTATGACTTTTTTAAGTATAGGCAAGATAATCAAAAAACCCCAAATTTCCCTGAGAAAGGTTATCAAAAAGGTTAGGCATTCGACTGTTGTAAAACATGTCCAATAAGGCAAACTCAAATTGCTTAAGCAATCGAGTGGAAAGCAAGAAAAGATATAGTCCCGTTTATTAAATTCCATGTATTAGGTCTTTCTGATTGTGGTATCCATAATACAGATGGATACCTCATATTTAATGAATTCTTTCATCGGAAATTGAGCTTGTCCATGGAGCTCACCCAATGAGCTCGTCACCTAGGATCTTTGGATAAATATCACTGCCATTGAAACCTTCCTCAACCTCTTACTTTCAAAGCCAAAGATGATGATGATCTATAAGTTCTATTTGGCTTATGCTACTAAGAGAGTCATTGAGAAAGACGGTATTACATTGAACCCGAAAAACCCACTGATAATTACCAAAGAAAGCAAAGATATTCAACTCTTATTAACTGGACATTTCTAATGATATCGTCGAACTCGAAAAGATTGATATTGAAGCTGAACTTCCGTCGTAAGCCAAGCAAATCGCTTTCACCTATGAATGATCAACATGTCTATTCACTGCTTGGAAGAAGAAATAGTTTGGCCACAGCTAAACACCGATATCTTGTTATTGGATGCCGTTATTGAAGCTCAATGTACCCTGGATTTATAATAGTTTTTGGAAGAATCTGTTGGTTTCTGAAGCCATGGGGAATGTCATTAATAAGTTAGTGCTTAACCTTCCAAATGTTAGGGTTGGCCCATTCCATGGATCGTCCATAAGCTTGAGTTCTCCACTGATATGGTCGATACCATGGTGACTCAAGCCATTGGCTTATTGGATGATTTGGATAAGTAAGTTACCACTTGTGTCATGAGAATGAAGAAGTGGTATCAGTGGTTATCCCTGAATTGGACGACTTGTCGGCTTACGCTAAGGTTATCTTAACCATGGGGTACCCATCCACCGCCATTGAGGTATCTTACGACACCCACAATCATATAACAAATCATTGTTAACACTAGTCTTGAGAACATCATCAAGATTCATCATCCTCGGTTTATGCAACCCTAATTAACGCTGTCCCCGATATACTCTCCTACTAACTAGAAGAAGTCAAAGATGGAAAGGGATCCAAGGAAATTGACCACGATAAAGACATTATCATCCATGGTGGTTTTCCTATTACCAGGACAAGTTATTGGGGTGTAAATGGACCCAACTTCGAGGGGAATGGAACACCTCGGAATTGGACGGTTAATCTTCTAATTGGAATGAGTAAACGATCGAAGAATTTAAATGGGTTTTCATTGGTTCAGGAAAACCTCCTCTAACTCTCCTGTATGATCATCATTCTCAAATTGACTCTTGAATGTCTATACGATATACCCAAGCCAATTTGCCATGATAGACAACACCACCAGAATTTACACGAAGGCATGGTATTTCCACGGTGGCTTTCCAGCGGTGGAAATCTTCCATTTACCTTATGAGGTCCCAGTTCGGGAGAACATGATTACCAACCAGGTTATTTCGATAGCGATAATAAATAGCGATTACCAGAGCCAGAAACTCCAGTTTGCCCCATATCCCATATAGCATCCTAAGAATGGTCTAATGATTAATAGGTTATCGTAGATGGGCTACATTGGAGGACGTCCTCAGGAACCGGCTCCAACTCCAATGACTCTCGAATTATCATTTTAGATGTTGTGGATGTCGTCTGATTGGAAAATTAGAATATTAGGGTACCCTTTGCCATAGAGATATCCATATGATTACTATCATAAAAGAAAATCTCCACCAAAAAAGAACTCAAGGACGGTAACCCCAATAGGAGCCTCAGTAAAGCGAACCAGGTTATTTAACCATTTGCTGACGCCAATGAAGGTACTCCAAAGGTCGTCACCAAGTTTGTCTTTTCTGGTTCTTGAGGAGGAGCCGGTGAACAGAACCCTTTGCTAGTGATTTCATACAACACCAGCATAAGCTTAACCGTGGCTTGAGAATTATCATGGTAACTGGTGGTAACTCTTGAGAACAACCCAAAGATGGCTTCATTCATCATATTCAACTGGTTTAATTAATCCAACTACCTGTGGTAATTTTATCCTAATAAATAAGACAATAATAAACCATGACGTCTGACACTATGGATGAACTCATGGCGTTGGCAATCACCGATAGCAAAGCCATTGAGAGCATCTTTGAGTAATCTCGATAAAGTATCATCGGCCAAGAAGGGCATACTGAACGACCGGACATGTACCATTTGGTTAAACTTGAATCAATGGTGATCAACGCCGACACTTTTCTGAATTGCTTTTAAATGACTTTAACAGTAGACATTCAGTCAACGTCGTCAGTAGACAATTCAGTCAATGCTGTCAGTAGACATTCAGTCAACGCCGTCGGTAGACAATTCAGTCAACGCCGTCAGCAGCCATACCCCAATCGGGTGTTGATTCACCATATTACCAACAAAGCCATAATCACCATTATTGGCAAATAGTATACTTCAACTGATCAACTTAATGACGTAATCACTAGATTCCCAGTAATGGCCCCAGTAAATTGTCCATGGAATATTATAGAATGAAAAATATGAGTACATCCAAGTTAACATAGCTGAAGCTAATAACATAACCAATTGACCTGTTAGAATACCAATACGCCTATACCCTCACTTTCACAGATAGGAGAGTATTATTGTATTTAGACAATAAAAACTCTTGGACAGTAAATCATTGGCTTTATCGAAAACACCGATTTTCAAATATCCTCAGTACGTATTTATCGATGAAGAGGAAGTGGTCATATCGGTCTTTTAATCGACTAGTACCATACCGAACTCTTGAGAAATGGTAATGCCATGGGCCAGTACCATGAGCCATACTATAGCCAATGCCATTAGCTATGCCATTAGCTATGCCATGTGCCAAAGTCATGTCCCAATATTCCACCCTTCATTTCATACCTAATTAATCGGTCCTCCTTTCGCTATATCATTTTCTCTCTATCACCTCGCGCCGCACCTTAACTCACCTCTCCACTACCACCACCCCCACCCTTATATCAATGTCAGCTTACAACCTCAACTTTGTTGAACTAAGGGATAGGGCTCTTGATGTCGATCCAGACCTTCGATTCATGGCCCTCCAAGATTTCCAAAAATTCATTGCCCTGACCACTTACCAACAAACATCATTAACCACTAAGGATATCGCCACTTTCTTCCCCACCCTCTACCATCTCCTCGATGATAATGTTCCTGAAGTTCAATCACAAGCAGTCAAACTGGTGGCGCCATTAATCACCTATTTGCCCCCCGATTTAACCTCCCGTATCGTCAATGACCTCTATGTCATGATTAGAGCCGATCGGGAAAAACAGCAGCAAGGGTTATCGTTTACTACCACCATCCCCACAATGTCGTTACGGAGGTTTATTCAAAATGGTGAAGGGGGAAAACTTGACACCAAACATGCTCGACAATTGGCGGATCAATTATTGACGTTAACCATCGATGAAGCCCCGAGACTGTTGGATGCGATGGAAGTATTGACAGATACCATTAAGCTGTTTGGTTATGTACTTAAACCGGAAAAAGTCGATCAATTGATGGCGAAATTGATTGAGATTGCTTATGGTGGAAGTAATGGTGATGACACCGCCAAGACGGTGGGGCGGCGAGCTGGAGTCACTATCGGCTACTTGGCAAGGTATCTTAAAGATTTTGATGGTGCTGCCGTGATTATTTTACTGGGAACCAATGATGATATCAAATTCTCATTATTGACAACGTTGGTGGCGACCCAATCCCCTGACCATCATCTCCTGGAACCATTAATCGATCAAATATTATCATTGGCAGGAGCCAAGTTGGAAGTGGGGGATGAATCGATGGAAGAGGATGATTTCGATCAACTTTCTGAACTGATCGTGGTGATTAGTCGGGGACTCGAATTGATCAACCAAACCCTTACCCTGCTGGTGGTGGATTTGACTCAATATAAACAATTTATCATTGATATTTGTCGGAGATTTTTGACGTATTCGCCTTTTGGCGGTCACGATGTCGATTACTCCGATGATGATGATATCGAGTTCAGTGATGAAGAAGAAATGGCAGACCCAAGCGATGAAGATGGCCTGTGGAAAGTCCGAGCTAAAGCATGTACGTTGTTGGCGTTGGCAGGCCAACGTTTTGGTACCATCATTACTGATAACCTGTTGATCCCCCCGATTGCCGACGATAATGATGTCGTCAGTAGTAAAGCCATCGATTGTGTTGAAGTGTTAATTGCCACCAATAACACCGCATTTATCCCCAAAATCATCGAGTTGGTAAGCTCAAAACTATTGAGCAAACAGCTCCAATTTGGAACGACACTTAAACTTGTTGAAGCAATTAACAACCCTCAACTCAACCAAGAAGCAGTGGCAGCAGTGGCCAAATACAACCATCCCACCAACTCGCTTGATGTGCTTCAATTCTTCCGTCATGTCGCCAACGATTCGGGTAATATCGACGCCGACACTCGAAGAGTCATCGTATCAAAGTTGTACTCGAATTTAAATGATAAATCATTTAATATCATTTGTGAATCAATCTCGATTTTAACTGATTTATTCCAATTGGGGATCACCTCAGATGAAGCATCGCTGATTGTCGCCAGCTTACAGGAAAAGATTGCCAATTCCAATAAAAAGTATTCCCTGGATATGATCCAATATGCCATCCGTTGTCTTTCTGTGGTTATCCATCTAGTAGGGGATGCTCCTTGGGTATCATCGGCGGTTGATCTGATCATTTCTCAACTTAGTGTCGAATCCAATGTCGCCACCACTTTGGATGGATTAAGGTTGGTATCTCATCAATTATCTCCTAGTCATACCGAGTCTATTGCTCGTCCATTATCTCAACTTATCGTGTCGACAAATGACCTTGTTTGTCTGGCGGCATTGAAGTTATTGTGTACGCTATTAGAGCAGGGAGCTAAGGTGGATGCTAATGAGGTTGTTACCAACGTGTTACGGATATTGGCGGCTTCAAAGCATCAATTAAGGGTGGTTGATGACGAACTTAAGGTGCTCAATTTGGTACAAGCATTTACCCCAGAAGTGTTGACGGCGTTGGTGGGATTAATTAACCTGAGTTCGCCGGAATACCCATTGGCTCCATCGGCATTCGACCTCATTAAATCGATGACATTAGCCCTGACAAATGTTAGTGAATTCTACACACAATTAAAGGGTCAATTGGATGATACCAAGTTTGCTACTGCCCAGGCATTGGCCACCATTGCCGTTGCTGGAGAATACCGGGACCCCATCGTGACGGCTGAAGCATCACCAACTTCTCTGGTATTCAATCTTAACTTTTTAGGATGCTGTGCTGATTTGGGTATCAATGTTACCGTCGATTTGAGTACATTGTTGGCGGTTGATCCTCAAACCAATGAAGAAGTCCTGGTGGTGTCCCATTGTGTTGGTCTGATTGCTAAGGCTAATCCTGACCAATTCCCCAGGGTGATTGACTTTTATGTTTCTTCTCAACTGTCAAAACACCGATGGTTGGCAGTGATGGCATTACAAAAGCCAGTGGAGGTGGTGGATACCTCTGAAGCCGATAAGGTGTTTACTACCATTATTGATCGTGTTGGACTGATTGAAAAGTTTAACCTGTCAGTGACTGAAGAACTTAAGAGCTCAGGAGTTGTTTTGAGTGAAATTTGTCTCCGTAATCCTCGACACCTCGAATGGTTATTATCTCGTTATCAAGGAGATTGTACTCAACTGTCATTGGCTCTGGTATTCACCGTTATTGCTATTGTTAAACAATTCACTACTCGTCTTGAAGATGATGGACTTTTAACCAAGTTTCTCCTGTTGGTGGTTAAACTTATGGATCAAATTGTCAATATTAAGGTGAGAGAGGCTGCCATTGGTACGTTATTAACTGCCCTTCATAACCAACCTGGGGTTCTTTCTAAGATTTTGGTATCTCAAGTGCTTCCAGTATTATTCAAGCAAATGGTTCCTGAAGAGCAATTTAAAAAGGTGATCCAAATGGGACCTCATAAATATATCCATGATGAAGGGGTGGTGATCCGGACGTTGATTTATGAGTTTTTGTTTACGTTATTACTGATGGAATCCAAGCAATTACTCGGAGTGGATTTAGTATCGGTGGTGGGTGATGTTGGGGTTAACATGGTGACTCTGGGTCTAGTGGATACCGATCCGGAAATCAATAAGTTGGTTTGTGAAAACTTGAGCAATTTCGTCGATTTACACCAATTTGAATTTGCCCGAATCATCATCGGCACCCCCGCCACGTTTGCGGCGTTGATGGAAAACCTTAATCGGTTATTAGCAAAGAATGTCGCTCGGAATGCTCCAGCGCAAGATATCGAAGCTCATGAAAAACGGATTGAAGAAATCACTACTTTGGTGAAGAAAATCGATACCACATATAACTTTAGTGAATCGTACCCTCCCGAAGTGGTGGCATCATGGCAGAGATTCTATAATGGGGTCAAGGCAGGTAAAGGGGCGGTTTACATGTGATAAAAAACGTGTCTATTAGGATATCTATTCTATAATACATTAACATAAGATATTGAAAAGTCTCACATACCATGGCTTTTCGGCATTTACTCTCCGTTCTTCTTCGAGTTCGGCCTTCATCGCTTCAATGTCGGTTTCCCGACGACCGGAATCGACATCGATGTCCTTTGCTCTAACGAACAATCTCCAGTTGCGTTTCCATAATTTATGGAAAATATAAAACACAATCAAAATCACCAACCCAAGGTCACTTTCAAAAAAGTCCTTTGCATTTGGTGTGCCCCCTAAGGGGAAGATTGCAATCCATACTTGAGCGATGATAACGAGGATAAAGATCACCGACCCGACCACCGACCCGATCACCCCGGTGGGCAGTTTAAATACCAATTCCAGGGTATCTCTACCTTGGACGTATAATGCCCGCCGGAATCTAATATGAGAAATGCATACCGATAACCAGGTGAAGATGGAAGACAACGCCGAAATGGCTAAAAGCCAGTTAAATACTTCGGCTTGATCTCTCAGGGCGGCAACAAAGGCGATCCCGCCAAACGCATTGGTGATTAAAATGGCAAATAATGGTCTCCCGGCCCGATCGACATAACCAAGAATCTTGGGACAAAGACCTTGTTCAGCAAGAGCAGTCATGGTTCTTGAAGTGGCATATACTGATGATGATGCCACTGAAAGGGCCAGAATGATAACCACTACGTTCATAATATCAGGTAAGGCACCAATGCCCCCATTCTTAATGGCAATGACAAATGGAGATGCCAATACCCCATCTGCTTCCAAACTGGGATCATTCCAAGGGACAATAAACGAGATAAGGATAAGCGACGAAAAATAGAACAAAAAGATCCGAATGAAGACTTGACGGACGGCTTTTGGAAGGGCGGTTCTTGGATTCTTTGCTTCGGCGGCGGTCAACCCCACCAATTCGGTACCACCATAAGAGAAAGCGGCGGTGATAAATACTGAAGCCACCCCTTTAAATCCATTAGCAAATGCCCCGGGGTCATGCCAATATCTATCACCATAATGAATAGGATGAGGCCCCCCACCAGCAGCAAGAATCAAGGCAACGATGATAAACCCACATACAGCAATCACCTTAATGATTGATACCCAAAATTCGGTTTCCCCATAAGCTTTAACCCCAAAAAGGTTAATAGCACAGGTAACGACAAAGAACGGAGCGACAAAGATATCGGGGTTCAAGTCGGGACGCCAAAAACTAATACACATCGAAGCCGCCACCAATTCCAAGGGGAATAACGTCAAGAATTGAAAGACATAATTCCACCCCACGGCAAACCCCACACTAGGATCGATGAATCTTGAAGCATAAACATTAAATGACCCCGAGATAGGGAAAGTGACGGTTAATTCCCCCATGGCATTCATCATGGTTAAAATAGCCACCAGGGTCACCAGCCAACCAATCATAATTGCCCCAGGCCCCCCATTAGCCAATGCCCCCCCAGTACCAATAAATAACCCCAGACCAATCGACAGAGCAATGGCGATCATTTGTAAATGACGATTATCAAGTTTCCGCTTCAATGGCGACTTGGCAGTATTGATATTGATCTTATCAATCTCGGTAAGATCTCCCATCTCTTCTTCATCATATTTGGTGGCGAGTTGTTCCTTTTCATCGGCGGGCTTGAAGGAATCGACAAAATTGGTCCATCTCAGGTTGGGGTGTTGAGGTGATGTCACCAGGGTGGTTTGAGCGTCGTCACTATGGGTCTTTTCCCACAGTTCAAATACACTCATTGATGAGGGGGAAATATTGACAGGTTGGATGGTTGATATTTGTATGATATTTTTTGAGAACTCATCGCGGCGTTTTCGACTGCCTGAAACGGAGAATTGATGAAGGATGTGGAGAGGGAGGGGAGGGAGGAGGTGATGTCATTGTAGAGGGTTTACGGGGGGATTGGGGGGGAGAGGGGGGGATGTGAAGGCAGGCCCGTAAGATTGTACTACTGGTGGGGGATTACTGTTGGACAACCCCACAATAAACGACATGAGACATTATACGGCAAATTGTGCGCTTGTGCCTGCACATAGTCAAAACGTTGTGTGTTTTTTTTTTATCATACGGCGATAAGCGAGGTGTTTTATATTGTTACAGATTATTGACATCCCGCGTTCGAATCATAAGTAGGAGTAATGTCACTCTAAATCAAGTAGGCAATGGCAGCAGCACCAATAGCAGCAATTCCAGCAGAAGCCCCATAAGCTCCCAGGTTATGTTGAGTAGAGGTGACGCCATTCGACAGCGATGAAGTCAGGTTAGATGATGAAGTGGCATTAGTATCACCTTTAGAGACGGTGGTGATATTAGCACAAGTAAGTCTGTTATTCAAATGATCATGGATAACAACGGATAAACCTCCGATATAAGCGGGATCTTCAGGGTTTAATGAAATGTAATCATCAGCATATTCAAACCCATTATTCCCCGAAGTCAAATTACCATGACGACCAGCAAGATCGCCGACTTCTTTACCTTGAGGGGTAGTAGCATTAGTAACACCTTCATAAGGGTTCAAATGGCCTAAAGTGGCGGTACAGTTACCATTAGCAGGTACGGGTTTAACATGAATATGATAAGGGAAGGGACCACCTTGTTCAGGCAAATCATTAACATCGACACTAATCAAAGCACTACCATTTTGACCCACGGTAAATTTGATTGTCCCTTGAATTTGAGTATTATTTCTTGGGGTGAAAACGGCTTGATATTCTGCCCCTTGGGGGGAATCTGTAACTACAGGAGCATCTCCTGCAAGGATGGGAACAGCAAGGGACAACAACCCCAAAGTTTGGCTAACCTTCATCGATGAGATAATTTATCGTACTGATTGGGAGGATAATTGCTCAGTTTTATAGTGTAATCATCAAAGATTACTAGGCGAACGCAATTACAGTTTAGCCATTCACGTCTTCGCCCTGATCATAATGCATGCATGAATGAGCCAGGTCCAATTTAGTGGTTGACTAAAGGGGGGAGGGCTAATCAAGGGATGAATGTCAAAGTTAATTGCTTAACGTTGGGGTATAAATTGACGGATGAGGAGTCGTTGGGTAAACCGTCGATTTCAATTACCCATCCGTTGATCCCGACACCCCACGGTTTTTTTTTAACACAATGGAAAATAATCAATAGCGATTCTTTTCATTGTTAACTGTTAGTGTACATGATGCATGTGATGAACATGTTGGGATAATTAAGCCCCAATCATCACCAATAACGACGGTTAAATTATCTTTACCATCGATGTCATCAATTGGTATTGATAACCAGCATCAATTGCCCTATTTTGCCATTGCTGGTGGTCAAGATCGGGGTTAACCCCCATGCGGAACCTGCATCGATACGCAGGAGCAACGACTCAACTAAAATAATAGCCAATGACACGAATCCCGAACACGGAGGGCGGAGGGCGGCTAGGATATCATTCTTGGCCATTCAACTATAGCCATATATCAAATGCCGTGGTTATTTCGATGGTTGTAACCATGGTTAATTAAACAAACGTCAATTCCCTCGATGACGTGAGAATTCCAATCGGGGACGTCAATGTCCCAATTCGGGGGTATGATTTTCATGACCACAGGTTTACTGTGTAGATGAGGGGCTAGGGTGAGCAGGAACGATCTTGCTTTTGATGAGACGAAAGCTTGGCAAAGTTAATTTGGAAGTATCAATCGAGGTGACGACGTAATCAAGGGGATGATGGTAACATGGGGGTAAAGGGGGAGGGGAAGGGGGGAGGAAGGGCAGGAGGAGAGTAGAAATTGACACCAACAATGATAGCACAATACTAAGCCATTATTGGGCAAGCTGGTGCTGACACGACGATAACCGTAGATAGAAGAGATTGCAGAAACGGGTGTTTTGAAACGGATTAAGATTTGACACGAAAACGTGCGAGACAGTAGGCAAACATCGGTGCAGCAACGAACATCGGTGCATCAGATATAAACATCAGTGCATCAAACATCAGTGCATCAAGACGTCGGCGCAGTAATCGTTCATGATGTTGCGAAAAGTTAAAACTACATTGGCGCAGTTAATCATTTTGCTAGCATGATACTTTATATTATATGCAGTAGATTTATCGCCAACTTTTTAAAAATTATATTTATTTAAAATTAATAAAAAAATAAACCACCACCAAAAACACCAAAATTATTACTTCAACATCAACATAAAAATCGTCACACTTTTTCTATTGTTGCCATATATTTTGGCTATATGCCGGATGCACTCGATAACAACTTACATCATCTAACGCACCAAAGGTTATATATATATACCACCATCAACAACCCCCCCTCCCCATCATCATGAGACTACCATTAATAGGGAGAATCGGACTATTAGATTGGCTCATAATTGTCATCCTGTTTATCATTGCCTGGGCGGAATACATTGTCCTGATCTTATCCAACCTCCTCCCCAAATCGGCGATCAAGAAGGTGACCGATTTTACTGGTAAAGTGATTAATGGGTTTAATAAAAACAAGTATCCCCCCGGGGTTGACCGGGCTCGATATCATCGGATGGAAACGTTACTTCTGGCGAAAGGTATCGTTGAAATGGCGGCGGTTCATGGCTATTCTGTTGATAGTCATGTTCATATCACCAAGGATAAATATGTGCTTACCACCCATCGAATTAAGCCAAGGGGACAAGCTAATGGTAAGGTGGTATATCTTCATCATGGGTTATTGATGTGTTCGGAGATTTGGGTGACGATGATTGATAAATACCGCAATTTACCATATTTGTTATCTGATTTAGGTTATGACGTTTGGATGGGGAATAATCGAGGAAACAAGTATTCTCAAAAACATGTGGTGAATAAGGTGGATTCAGTGGAGTTTTGGGACTTTTGTATGGATGATTTTGCCATTTATGATATTCCTGATACCATCGATTATATCCTTCGAATGACGGGGAAGAAAAGCTTGATTTATATTGGATTTTCTCAAGGTACTGCCCAAGCATTTGCATCAATGTCGATTAATCCCAGTTTAAATCATCAGATCGAACAATTCATCGGCATCTCTCCCGCTACCACTCCAAGAGGGTTACAAACGAAATGGTTGGATGTATTTGTCAAAATGGCACCTCAAGTGATGTATCTTCTATTTTCCCGTAAAGTATTGATGCCTCTGGTTCATTTTTGGAAACTGGTATGCAATCCATTCTTTTATTCCCAAGTGATCGACATTTGTAATAAGATGTTATTCAATTGGAAAGGGAAAAACATCCTGGCGAGGCAAAAGTGTGTCAGTTATTATCATTTATATCTGACAACTTCGGTGAAGGTGGTTGTTCATTGGTTTCAAATCATGAAGGCTCGCAATTTCCAAATGTATAATGATATTCGTCAACTGATCTTTGTTGAAGATACTCCGGTGACTTATGATTTTAATGCCATTAAAGTCCCCATTCATCTTGTTTATGGTGATTCCGATCTGTTGGTGGATATTGGCGTTACTAAGAGTCAACTTCCGGCTAAATCAACTTATGATGCCGTCAAGGGACACGAGCACTTGGATAACCTTTGGAGTGATGATGTTTATGAACTGGTATTTAAGCATGTTTTCCGTAACTTGGGAGTTGCTGGTCATATTACCGATGCATTAGTCTATGGTAATATCCCGTTGATTGAAGAGATGGTGGAAGCTGATGGTGACATTGAATTGGTCAAGCCGATACTACCAGCTAGAGAGAGAGGGGGGAGATCCAATCTGGTTCTGAGTGGACTGAAGTTATATAGTCGAACAGCGGGAGTGATGTAAGATTTACATGAAATTTTCTTTTTTTTTTTTTTTTTTTTGTAATGCACATAACCATGAACGGAAGAGGTAACCCCTGTTGTAAACTTTATCCAGTTGGATGCAGTATTCAACAATTTTTTTTTTCTCTCTCTATAAAACCAAGAAAAAAAAAAAAAAAGAAAACTAAATAAATCATTAATATTTATATAAATTTACTTTCTTTTGCAATTCACAATGGTCACATGTAATGTTTAAATTTTAACCAAGCAGGTCCAAATTGTCCTGCAGATAGCGAAGATTTCATATATTATCCAATGCACAATTTTTGGTTAAACTCCAACCATGACCAAGGCGCCATGGCGCCTTTCGAAAAAAAAAAATGTGATATCATAGAACAAACGGGAATTTTTTATGAAACATTGCCGCGGGGATATTGACAAAATTTTTTTTTTTTATAATAATGAAAATAAAAACCAAGACAACCAACCAAATAAAATTAAAAAAAAAATCAAATGAATTTACCCTCATCGGCGATAACCTTAATACGAGTGATTTTGTTAAATTCTGTTGTTGGTCGTGCTACTGGATTGTAGCCCGTCATTCATGCATATTAACGTATTCTCAATGCAGATGAAAAAGAATTAATCTCGACCAGGGAAAAAACTATCAAATTAGATTTAAATCATCAACCAAACTCAATCGTAACAATAAAAAAATATCCAGCGGGGAGGAAAAAACATTTTATCAATAATAAAATTGCCCCCGGTAATTCAAAATAAAAAAAAATATTTTAAATAGATATTTATATACTGCCCCCGTATTTCCTTAGCCATCTGCATGGCGTGTATTCATCTTTTTGTCATGCAGCACCCTGTGCGGTGTGCATTCTGTCCAGGAATTTTTTATACTTCCACCCATTACAAGAGGTCTCCGACGATACTGCCACCACAACGACGAGATCTAAAGGGATGAGTAAGGTAAAAACCGAACCTCGGGCACCGTCCATGGTTCCCCCTGCCTCACCATCACCTCCGTTACTGCCGCCACCATTAACCGTCGATGGGTTGGTGGCAATCACCACCACCAAGTTAAATGATGAATCATCGGCTACCGATGGCGCTATCGATGATTTATCGAAGTTTAATCATCCCCCATTGACTCCTGACCTTTGTCAATCATCACCATCTCCCATAACCGACGTCGCCACCTCAATTAATACCTATTCCTCCAAGTTGAAGCAATTATTATCCCAATTGGACCCCGAAACCGATGATTTAAACCTAACTCATCAAATTATTCAAATGTTCGCTACCATCCCATCACCACCAGATACTTTGAATCAAATATATCCTAATGAAACGTTGCTGAGGGTACTTATTGATAATTTCTCGTTGATTTATGCTATTGCCAATGATTTCCACCCTAAAACGATGGAATTTGCTAGTAAAGCAATTAGATTTTTGGTGAAAGTGATTTATGGGTTATATTGTTGGGAAATTTATCATTTATTGTCCATCATTCCTCAATTGGATACTTTTCTTAATACCATTGGATTTGAAGTGATTCAAGGTCCATTTGGTTCGATTGTACGTCCTCCAGAACTTTATTTGGAACCGAAAATGCAACAAGGGTTACAATACCCTTTTCCTTATCCATTTTATAACTTTTCCTTTCATAATAAGGATGGTAATGCTGCTAGGGTGGAAAAACTTAAACGGATTAAGATTGAACCATATCCATATATTGATATTATGAATGAACCTCCTCGTCATCATCATTATCATCATCAATCTCGACAATTACTGCTGGAAGATGATAATTCTGCTGATGAAACTTATGGGGCCCCTCCTCCACCTCAAGTGGTGGCTCCACCTCCAAGACGTCCTGGACGTCCTCGAAAAGTTCTTCGAGTACCAACGGGGCCAGGATTAGGGGCATTTGTCGCTGCTCCTCCTCCAGATGCTACTCAACCTAAACGAAAGAAACGAGGGAGAAAATCAAAGGCAGAATTGGAACAAATTGCTCGAGAAGCAAGATTGGCAATGGAACGAGGTGATCATCCAAAGGATACCACCACTCGAAGGTTAAGACCTCAAAATCAATCTCAACCTCAACAAAAGATTAATGATGATGAACCAATGTTTATTACCAAAACTGGAGGAGAACAAGGAGAAATGGAACCATTGGGTAATATCGATAACATCTCACTTAACCTGTTTGATTCCCTGGCTCTGGAAGATGAATTTGATCCTGAACCTTCAAAAGGACCAGTACCTCAACGAGTAAATCAAGTGAGTCAATGTCATGTCGTCGACGCCATTGAAGAATCAAGGTGTAATAAGGTGTTTTATGGAAAGATCGATTTATTACGTCATCAAGAGAATATCCATCGTATTCGAAAGAAGGTGTTTCGATGTGAAGTTTGCTTACAAAAGAATAAGCATTCATGTTACCCTCGACATGATTCATTAGGACGTCATTTACGTCGTCGTCATAACCTTGTTGGTATGGATAATCGATTGATGGTGGAACGAGCCAAGGCTCAAGCAAATTCTGATTTGGCAGCTCCTCCTTGGGCAGCAACTTCAGTACCTCCTCAACCATCAACGTCATCGACAACATCAGCAGCACCAGTAGCAGCACCACCAGCACCACCAGCACCACCAGCATTACCTCAACCACCTCAAACTAATCATCTGCCATCGATGCCCGTTCAAATGACTCCAGTGGCTGGAGTGATGGTTAAACCCGAATCTCAATTACCTCCGATGCAAACATTCCCCCCAACATATTTACGACCTCCAGTGGATACCAATTCAGGGCTGGCTCCATTCCGGAACCCTAATCTTATCCAACGAAACCGCATCGTTGAAATCATCGAATTACCAGCAATCACCGATGATCAACCAGTTCAAGAAACCCCTAAACAACAAAATGTCGGTGTTAATCATGGACTGCCTCCTCAACCAATGCAATCGCTGCCTCAACAACAACCAATTCAATTTATTGCACAACGGCAAATGAGACCAGGAGGGCAATATGTGTCGATGACCACCGCCGCCGCCACCGCCGCTCTGCCTCAATTCTCTCATTTACAACCTCAATATGCTATGGTGCCCCCAAGACCAGGAGGAGTACCAATGATGGCTCAACCTCTCCCTCAATTTGTCCCTCAATTTATGAGCTTACCTCCATTACATACCCCTTACATGATGGCAGCTCCAGTGTTACCGGCAGTACAAGGTATCCTCCCCCGACCAGGGCAATCGACTAACCCTCAAGATCCTCCTAAACCATAACTAACGAAAATTAACGACCTATAATCTATATATAAAATATAACGGATATCTCCTTTTTTGGTGATGGCAGCAACGGCTGCAAAAAAAAAAAGAGACCTATGCGCATCAATGGGTCACGTGACTGAGCAGGTTTTTACCGTTCACACGAAACTTTAATAGAGTATCCTTAGTGAGAACGGTGGCATTAATATATTGGGGTTAAAGACACTAATTTCCCATCGGTATAATATAACTTGGATACCTATATATCATACCAATTAACCCCCCCCTGGTCGCCACTTGTTTATTCATTCATTCTCCCCATTATTAACCCCCGGGATTTATTGGGTGCAAATTGTGGCCATGGAGGAAATCAACCATTCCCAAGTGACAATATTATGTCAAGGAGAACCGGAATCTATGGAAAACTATAGCCGGCATATCCTGATGATTATAGATATGCTTTTGGATGATGAAACCATGAATGAAGCCCTCATTGATAAATTCGAAAAGTTGGCCCGAGATTACCCGCAATTTATTGCTGAAGACATTTTAAAACGAAAGGGATGGATGATGGTAGAAGCCAACTTTGATAAACTTCTTCGTCTTGTTAATCATTCCCCAGATATCACCGTTTCCGCCACGGCGATGCGGCTTTTAACCACCTCGGTGATGCTACTAAATTATTGGGAAGTATATAACTTACTAATATGGCGACCGGCGATTTATGTGTTTATGCAAATGATCGAATTTGATATCAATGGTTGTTATGATGATTTCATCACTGCTTATCGCAAAAAGGTCGATGGTATCACCGTTGATGTTCGAATGATTCCTGAAGTACTGGATGAGAGTGATGATGAATCTATGGATAAAAAACTACAAAATGATGACCTGGGACTGCGAATCATTAAACGAGGGATGTCAGGAACCTCAAATAAGCTGCTGAATTATGATCCTGACGTCATTCATGAATGTCAATTACCTCAAACTGATTTACCCGGAAGATTATGCTTAAGAAGGTTCTCAAGAAAATATGAACTTATCCGTCATCAAGAAACGGTTCATCTGAAGAAAAAGAAATTATTTAAATGCTTTGTTTGTGTCAAACAAAACCCTCATATTGGACCGAGGATATTTACTCGTCATGATACCTTGGCAAAGCATATACGAGTCAATCATAAAATATCAGGGAAAGATGCTAAGGCCGAGGTGGCTTATCTGAAAAAGCATGCCGAGGTGGTTGATGAAGATGAGATTACCGTTCATGTTGGAAGGCGAAAGACAAAGACGGATTTTGTTGATAAAGACGATGAAGAAGTGGCGGAATATTATTATGATGGGAAGAAGGTTACCGTTGGTTAGAGACAATAATTAATACATGTGATTATGGAGGAAAAAGAAGGGTTATTTAGACTACGACAGGGTAGTTAGGGTGGGTGAAATTGGAAAAAGTAATTGTGAATTGCCCTCAGCCAGATTCGAACTGACGATCTCCTCATTACTAGTGAGGTGCCTTACCACTTGGCCATAAGGGCTGATTTGAAAAAATTTGTTTTTGTGTATTTTTGAGTATATGGTTATGAGCATGGATACCTTCGCATCGGTTAATCATCAACCTTGGTAATGACAAGATGATCATGTCCATCAACTTGATCCACCCGAGCAGTATATCCCTGGCGAAGTCTGTGAGCAAATAAAAGGTGACCAGCGAATACGAATGGAATTAACACAATAATCAGTGGGTTCATCGTTATTGAAAAAAACATTAAAGATATTGTTTATATTTATATACAAGTGAGGTGGTGATCCACCTTGGGTCATTAATCATCATGTTAATCACCTCAATCATGTTAATGCGGCTTCCATGTTAATGTAACTTCCATGTTAATGTACATCGTCGTGTTAATGTACATCTTCGTGTTAATGTACATCATCATGTTAATGCAGGGGTCAATCCTAAAGTGTTAGTACATCAGAACAAAAATAGATTTTCTCTTCACTAAGATCAGAAGTCTAACGTCAAATAATCTTAGGTATCATCATTATACATACCAGGTGGTTCGGGGTTCGGGTCCATTGTCATCCAAAAAATAAAAATCATCCTAAAGATTAGTATATGTCAGAATAAAAAGATTTCTCTTCATCAATATTCAGAAGTCTAACGTCTGAATCTCTTTTTGGTATCATCATATGGGTATACTTACTAACCAATGACATGACCAGATTTCACTGCTCGAGGGAGTCCCTTGGCCCATGATCTCCTTGTATCTCGATTGACAATAAAGAATACTCTTCCCTTTTGTTTCATTCTCCCAGTACGACCAACCCGATGGACAAGATCAACCAGAGATTTTGGAAGGTCATAAATGATAATATTTTTAATCCCTTTAAAGTTGATTCCTCGAGCCAATAAATCAGTAGTGATTAAGATTTTAATCTTCAGACCATCACTATCATCCTCTAATCGAGTGGGCCAGTTAGTAAAAGGTTCTAGCATCAACAGTCTTTGTTCTGGTTTCAAACTACCAGTAACGGAAACGAGGTCTCGACTATTAATGTTATACTTTTCAACCAATTCATGGGCGAGGGCATCAGCATCATTTTTTTCATTAACAAAAACCACCACTCGTTTGACAAACTCGGGTTCGGTACCATCGGTTTGAATGGCATAAAGACATTGAACCAACGCCCTTGAAATGGAATTATTATATGGCTTTTCCAGAGCATCGATAATGCGGTATTCAATCTGTTGAGGAAGTTTATGTAATTCCTTGGAGGAAATATTAATCACCAGATTTTTATTAGGGAACATCTCATTCAACGTCTTGGAGAATTCCTTGGGGATCGTCGCCAGACATAAGATAAGTCCCTTAAGGTTAGTCATATGAGTAATGACACTCGAAGTTTCTTTAACCCATGATGGATCAAATAATGTATCTGCTTCATCACAAACACAATATTCCACATTGATGAAATTACGGAAAGGTCTTGGGATATTCTTAAGCTTTGAAAGCCCAGTAATCTTCCCAGGAGTTGTCACCAATACATCGACTCTCCGTTTACCAAGAGCATCAAATAATACCGTTGGCGCCACTCCTGCTGACCATTTAAATACCGAAAGGTTGACGCCGCCATCATCTTCAACAAATTGGCGATATTGCTTTGGTAATTGATTCAAATTCATCGGAGCATTACATGCCGTTTCCAATGTTTCATACACTTGTTCCACAAGCTCATTGGTTGGAACCATAATCACCAGTCGGATATATGGTTTATGTTGTTGATCACGATAAACTTCAAGTCCTTGATTTTGATAAAGATCAAAGTCTTGTTTTTTAAGTTTAGTAAGAATAGATGCCAAATACGCCCATGTCTTCCCCAGTCCCGTTTCTGCCGCCATTGTGAAAACTTTTAGCTGTGGTGCCAAAAACTTTTGAATCTCTTTGGAAACCGAGGTATTTTCCTTTGGTTTTCGAGATTTATTAAAAACTGGAATCGCCGCCGCTTGAATTGGTGATGGTTCAATCACCACTTCATCCACCAGCTTCAAATATGTCAGTTTAAAGTTGTATTTCGCCCGGATTTCATATTCCATCGCTTGACGAATACTAGGAAAGATCATAAGCAGTTCTAATGATGGCGTTGGTGCTTTCTCTGCTGCTTTCTTTTGTTTGTTGGTTAAGAATTTCGCCTTTTTCGGCATTTCCAATTGACTGAATTTGCCAAACCGGAACACGTTGGGGCTATGCCTTGTTATGGGGCCTTTAGGGGCGACCTGTTCAACACCATTGGTATTTGTTACCTCCCCCCGTTTGACGATTGGTAGCTTCTTGGCTTTACCTTTAGTCAATCCATTTCTCACTGGAAGTTTGACTTTGGGTTTCATTGAGATGGCGATGCGATGACCAGTGCGAAGACGCGGTTTTAATTGACCAATGATAGACACATGATGATGTCAGCGACATTAACCAATTGTAGTCAAAATTGACGATAATGACAAATATCTGATCATTCGTAAACACCTCCCAGGGGGCGGGCGGGGGAT
>JAJMLP010000089.1:0-42074 GCA_030569815.1 Diutina ranongensis (nom. inval.)
ATTTATTCATCGCTTTTTTTTGTCCCCCGGTTACAATGAGCCATCATCATCATTGGTTCGCACAATTTCCTAACCTCAGGTATCGGCGATGCTTTCATCGAATGAAATACTAGGTCTTCTTGATTACCGCAAGTACCACCTGGTCACCGACCCAGGGTTTTCCGAAGGGTCGGTGGCATCGATGTTCTCCCTTTCCAAACCGATGTTCAAACAACTTGTAATCTATGAACCACGAACGCGAGTCAGAGAAATCGCCTCGATGATCAACCATGCTATTTATGATTTCTTCGTGGGTAAGTATCAGACCAATGCTCGGGTGCCATTATCATATATTGAAGAAGTCATCATTGAATTCAAGGTGCTCTTTCCTCGATGGGCCGATGAAATCACTTCGGGGGAAGACATCGTCAAAATGATGACCCTGGTGGAACGATTACGACTTGTGGGGTTGAAAAATGAAGTAGATCGGGTCATTCAACGGTTTAGAGGTCATTATGACCCCAAGGATGTGTTTTGGTTCTCGGAAATCACCGTTTGTCATAACCCTCGGACGTTTACCTTTAGTGTATGTGGAAATTTGGCGACTCTGGAGTTTCTACAGCCATTGATCATATCCAATTGTCCCGTTAGACTGGTGGAGTATCACCCTAAGGGGCTTAATAATCTGTTTGCCTTTGAAAATTACCTCCGAACCCTCGATCGTCTTTTGGGTCATAATAATCGGAAAATCCTCATTGTCCTTCGAAATAACGTGGTGGTGGAATTTAAACCCACTAATATCGAATTGGTATACACCTCTTTGACCTATGACCCTTATGTCACCACTTCTGGCAAACCATTCAAGTTCCCTGGTGATTATGGGGTGAATCAATACGTTAAACAACTGCTCCAAAATGAATTGGCAAAGTTATCGACGTTCCCTGATGATATCGTCATTGATCAAGTGATGCTTACCTATTGTCAACTGATTGGTTACTTGTATGCCGGCGATGGGAAATATTTTAACCAATTAAATGTGATGATGTCAGGATGGTTAGGTGGAGACACTTCGAATATCGTGCTGCATAATGAAGGGGTGATTAAAGATGGAGATATGTTCTTTTTCCGTCATCTCCCGGTACTGATCTCCAATAAATCGGTGGCAGATTATCATTATCTGATAAGAGATTTATATTATATCGTGGCTTGTTATCAAAATTACCATATTGAACAACCACAACTGCGATCACTGTTACTGGAAGTGTGTAGCTATTTGCTGTGCCATGCTTATCCATTTTTCTGTGAACAAATGCCGGAAATGGTGGGTACTTTGAATCAATTCATTCATAAGTTAACCCAACATATCGTCCCTGGTTATGAGATGAAGGTTGCCGATGAAAAATTCACCGTGATTAACCCAGCTCATATTGAAATCATGCAACGGGCTTGTGAACGAGAAATGAACATCTTACCTCCATTACAAAATACCCGGACTCGATCTAATTTATTTAATCGTGAAGGGAATGATGCCATCATCAGTTCAACTTATCTCCAATTACGGTTACCTCCTGATATTAATGTTAGTGTCAAGAAGAGACCAGGGTCGGATAATGATGATGAACAACAACCTCCTCGTCAATTAAAGAAGATTAGAGTGGTTGAAGACCTTATGAATAGTCATTTACCCTTTGTTGGAGGTGATGGCGATAAACGGACGGTATTTTCTGATGAAGATGATCATAGCGTCGATGATTCGTTTGATAACGTGGCATTAAAGAAATCCCAACCCTCTTTGGATACCCCAGTATCCACCTCGTCTCCTTTACCCCCGACTGAGGTTGTTGATGAAGAGGTTAATGGTAGTGTTAATGCGCTGGTGGTTTCGACAAAGGAAGTACTGGAACTGGAATCAGAAAGTGAAGTTCAGTCTCCACTGTCTTCACCATCAGAATCGTCTCCTCCTCCAACTACAACCGCTGTGGATACACCAGCCACTGTGAATACACCAGCCGCTGTGGATACTCCCGGTCCTACAGTACCTATCATTGGAGAAATCCCCAACTTGGTCCAACCAGATACTGATGAATCAATGGATGAAAGTCCCAGCCCCGGATTAGTCCAACCTGATACTGATGAAGAACTGAATGAAGAACTGGAAGATAATGACTCTAGTTTAGAGCAAATCAGACAGAAACCAAAGCCACAACGCCCACAGACTCAATCTTCACCCATTGGGTCATCTTCAACGATTGATTCAAGGGAAACTTCTCCTGAAGCTGTGGTGAGTTCTTCTGACGGTGATAGCTCATCATCATCAGAGGAATCATCGAGTAGCAGCAGTAGTAGTGAAAGTGACGATACCAATACCAGTGATGCATCGTCATCTGATTCGGAATCGGGTGCCAGTGATAGTGAACCAGGGATTGAATCGGGAGCGGCATCTGAGGGGGCATCCAATAATGAATCAAGTGAAGAAGAATCAGGGTCATCCAGTAGTGATTCAGATAGTGAAGTTTCCCAAGAAAAGGTTACCCAAATACCTCCAAAGGCCCCTCCAAAGGCACCTCAAAAGGCACCTCAAAAGCCCCCCCAAAAGGCCCCCCAAAAGAAGGTGGCTAAGTCCACTGATTCCACTGGCGAGGAAGCTGTTCATCATAAGACTAGTTCATTTGTTAAATGGGCTCCTCATGCTGCTCCTACCAATTTGTTGAAGGATGTGGGGACATCGGCAAAGACCCCCATTGAAGTGAATACCACTCCTACTCCACCCAAGACATCAGCAAGACCTACCCCAGCAAAGTCCACCCCAGCCAAGGTATCTCCTACTCCAACTCAAGCTAAAGCTCCGACAAAGACTACCCCTACTCCAGTGGCTATCCCATCTCCGGCATCAGTGAAATCGACACATGTTCCTATTGCGCCAAAGTCTACTATGCCAGCAGTGGCTGTCAATGATACTAGGGTAAGTCCACCACCAACTAAGACTGCTACTGTTAAGGGTACCACCACTACTGCCCCAGCGAAGGCCAAACCAGCGAAGGCTACAGCGAAGGCCAAACCGGCGAAGGCCAAACCAGCAAAGGACACCCAAGCGAAGGCCAAAGCAGCGAAGGCCACACCAGCCAAAGCTGCTCCAGTCCAAGCTACCCCAGTCCAAGCTACCCCAGTCCAAGCTACCCCAGTCCAAGCTGCTCCAGTCCAAGCTACCCCAGTCCAAGCTACCCCATCCCAAGCTGCCCCAGTCCAAGCTGCTCCAGTCCAAGCTACACAAGCCAAGGCCAAACCAGCCAAGGCCACCACAACTAAGGCCAAACCAGCCAAAGCTGCCACCGCCAAGGACACCACAGCTAAAGCCACCCCAGCTAAAGCTACCACCGCCAAGGCCAAACCAGCTAAAGCTACCAAGGACACCCCAGCCAAGGACACCCCAGCAAAAGCCAAACCCACCCCCAAAACTACCAAACCAGACGCTACAAAATCATCAACCAAACCTCCACAAACTGAAACCACCTCTACAACCCAGAAATCAAAGACTCAACCCACCAAACCTACTGGAGACGCTGCTAAACCAACCCCAACCCTAACAAAAGTACCGGTACCGAAATTATCAGTGTTAACGTCAAAAAAGATCCCCTCTACAACCATCGAAACAAAGGCAAAGACCACCAAGTCTTCGAAGTCGAAAAAGAATTACTTTGAAGAACTTTCGAGCGATGACTTTACTAGCGATGACAGCGATAGCGACTAATTAATCATTCTATATCTAATACTATACTGTTATACCCTGGCTATTGACTCTTTAAGAATTGGGCATCTCTCTTGGCCAATTCATCATTCTTTTGCCGAAGTTCAAGACCAGGCTTATCGATCAATACCACCATGGGTAATCCCAAAAACGTCTTGAATTGATAATATTGTTGCTTGTTTTGTAACCAGATTCTAAGGTATTGTTCATATACCAAATAAAAGTATACGCCAATACCGGTGAATACATGCCACCATCCATGGCCTTCAAACAAGTAACCATAAGGTTGACCCATCCATCTCCGTAAATGACGCCATGATGAACATAAATGAATATCCAAATTCCACAACACATAACCAAACAAAAACGTCGCTGCTCCCCAGAACATGGTGAGATGCATTTGTTTCCGAGTCTTTTTATCAGAAACGTGTTGGTTAGTCAAGGAGATCAGCTTAAGGATGATGGCAGCATTTAATAACCCATAAGCCACTTGGTGTAAGGTAGGATTCTTGTAAACATACATGTAAATCAACAGTAACAAGTTTGCCCCCATAAATACGGCACCCCCGATTCTTGCCAGTTGACGTTGAGTCTTAAATTCGGAGAATACCGACCAAAAGGGGATACAAGTGGCATAGATCATGGGTAACTCATCTAATAATTGATATTCATAACGTAACGTCATATGGAACCACCATGAACCAATCCCCACCAATAAGAACCCCATTGCCATCCATACAAACCGTTGATCCATCTTTTGCTTAATAGTATTGTAAATGGCAATCCCCAGTAATAAGAAAAACACCAGGTTGGTGGTAGTATTGATGGCTTCAGCCATAAAGTCCAGGATGACATAATTCTCTTCACACCAATCAATGGTGGCGGTGGGTACCCCCCAATAACCATTGGATTGTTCTGGAGGATAAGGCCAAGCAAAGGGTAACATCCTCTTGAGTATCTAATTAAATGTTTGGGGCTTTTTTTGAACCACTAACGGCAATATCGGAAATGGAGTAAAATATATGCCGCACACAGCAAACGACGATTTAAGGGATTTGACACAAGTACCCCAACGATGGAAATGTTATAATGGGATGGATAACCAACGTTAATAAAGGTTGCTGCCACGCAATTTTAACTTTACCGATTATTGGGCACGGAGGGGCGGTTCGGACGTCGTTGACCCCTAGTGCAAGCGCGGGAGAAACGGCCGAATATGTCATTCACGTGGTAACCTCCCGTCAGGTTAAAGAGATGGGGCAACGGCTAGTTGGGTTACCTAGAGTAGAGGGGAGGGGGGCAATTGCCAGGATTTCTTTTCTTTTTTTTTTTTTTTCTTTATCTTATTCCATATCATCATATCCATCACCAATTACCGGGATGAGTCAATTTGTCATCAATCATCGGTTGGTACAGTTGATGGTGATCATAACTAGAGGAGGGGTTAACCTGACACCAGGGTTTATAACCGGGGGTGAGCGCATTGATGTTGCCCGCAAATGCAGGTGATAAAAATCGACCAATTTGACTTAAATTGAGGTATCCCCTTGCATGCAGATCATTGACATTTTAATCCATTTCGAAATCGGAATCCGATTCAACCAATTTTCTCGATTTGGTATTGATGATAGAAACATCAAAGTCATCATCCGAGTCTGCTTCGAATAATGATTTGGCTGGGGCAGTTGTAGTAACTGGAGGCAGGACTTTTCTTGTCCGTTTAGCCCTAGTGGGGGCAGAAGTCGATTCGGATGTTGAAGTTGCAGTTGTAGCACTGGGGGAGAAGAATGATAACACATCAGCTTGTTCTTTCTTAACAGCAGCAGCTGGGGTCGATGACTTTGGCGTTGCTTCTTTCTTTACCGTGGTCTTGGCCGTTGGCTCCTTCTTCACTCTCTTAACAGGTGCCTTCTTCTTCTTTGCACCATAATCTTCATCATCATCATCATCCTTCTTCCGTCTCTTGGGCCCCAGTTTCTTTGGCCGTTGACCATTGATTTGGGCCCGCTTATCTTGATCACTTTGTAACAACTTGTCCCAATCTTCCAAAAATACCTCCAAATCTTCTTTCCATAAATCCTTGGCAGTCTTACCCAATAATACCTCCAATTCTTCTTGCTTTTGACCCCGTTGTCTCAACAACTTTTCATATTTTTCCCGAGTTAAATTCCACAACAGCATCCCTAACAAATAATCAAAATGGGTATACTTTGATTCGGGGATATGTTCAGCAGCCAGCTGTTCTTCAGCTTCTTCTTCCAATTCCTCAGGATCTTCTTGTTCAACTTCTTGTACCGCCTCAATTTCATGGTCAATTGGTCTACCATGACGATCAAATTTAACAAACTTAAGTTGGACTAAGGTATCATACAATTCCTTCCGTTTCCGATTCAGTACCTTAAGATTATCTTCAATGATCATCTTAATGAATCTTGCTTGTTCAGAAAGCTTTGATAATTGGTATTGCAACCCAGTAGCCATGTTATCCTTTCTCTTTTGATAATATTCTAACCGCACGTAATAGTAATCTCTGAGAATGTCGGAGGAGGTGGCATACCGCTTAATTCTCCCTTCACCATCAAAGGCAGTCATATTCAGCGTCAGGATATTGGCAACCAACTTAAACCGATTATAGAGACCCAATTGCAACAGCTTTTCCATTTCAGCAGCGGTGACGGTGACCTTGAACCCAACATCGGTATCATCAGAATGGATAATTTGAACATCCTTAATCCAACCATTAGGATTATCCCGGTCAAGGATATTCGATTCCAAAAATTCCTTAACCAGCGACACCCAAGTTTTGGCAGGAATTTCGGTGATATGCAATGTCGTGGCATCGATTTGTTCAATGGTACCATACATCTTATACCGAGTAGAGTTTTCTTTCTCAATCCTCCCAGTAAAATCACGATACCAAGGCGCC
Source organism: Diutina ranongensis (nom. inval.) (assembly GCA_030569815.1). Classification (NCBI taxonomy): domain Eukaryota; kingdom Fungi; phylum Ascomycota; class Pichiomycetes; order Serinales; family Debaryomycetaceae; genus Diutina; species Diutina ranongensis (nom. inval.). Next base: position 6,651 of record JAJMLP010000089.1, read on the forward strand.
ATCTCCACCATATCTTCACCATCCATCATTCGATACAAATTGTGGACGACATCTCTAGGATTATGAGGAGGAACCAGCGTCAGCCACCCAGTACCAATCCCTTCGGAACCATTAACAAGTAGCATGGGTACAATCGGTAAGTACCAATTGGGTTCTACCGTCAGCTCATCTTCTTGGACATAGTTATACAACTCATTATCCAATGGGTTAAAAATCAGCTTAGTAATTTCAGAAAGACAAGTATGAATGTACCGAGCAGCACTAGAATCCTTCCCCCCCAAGATTCTACTACCAAAGTTGCCTCGAGGTTCCAAAAGATTGATATTATTAGACCCAACGAAATCTTGAGCCATCAGAACAATCGTCATCACTAATGATTGATCCCCATGATGATAAGCAGTATTAGATGAGATATACCCTGCCAAATCATTAACCTTACCTTCTTTATTCCCCGACCGCTTTTGCAACCCAAAGATAACTTTTCTTTGTGCCGGCTTCAACCCATCGAGAACACAAGGAATCGACCGGATATTATCTGCCATGGAAAACAAGATAAGTTCCTTGTTAATGAAATCAGCAATGGGGATTTCCTCAATCATGGGATCTAATTGAGTACCAGGAACAAATGACCCCAACCAATCCTTCCGATCATCTGCCTTTTTCTTGTTAAATGCCAAGTCAATGTATTGCTTATCATCGTCTTGAAGAGCGTGGAACCTCTTCAAGTGTCTCAGTAATTGTTGAAAGTATTCGGTAATTTCGGTTGCCAACGATGTCCCCAACCCCTTATAATACTTATGAGTCCATCTATTAGCTTGAGCTTCATCCAGTTCTCTCCATTTTTCAAAATCGGGCATATTATAGAATGGAATCACCTTTTTATTCCGGCCAGTAATGGTGACCTTAACAATGGGAGTAATGAACCCTTGAAGGAACCCAGGGCATTGTAACAACCCTGGGAAACTCAGTTCAAAGAAATTAATCAAAAGCCCCTTGATATGGGAGCCATCATGATCCTGATCCGTCATGATTAAGATATGGCCATATCTCAACTGTTTAAGCAGTTCCGGGGTATATTGCTTTTTATGTTGAAGACCAATGATCTTTTTAATTTCATTGATTTCGGCGTTTTTCAGAATCTGCTCCGCAGAAGCTTCCCGAACGTTCAAAAGTTTCCCTCGAAGTGGGAAACAACCATAATATTCATTACCAACCACCTTAAGCCCCACCACTGCTTGGGCCAATGCTGAATCCCCTTCGGTCAAAATTAAGGTACACTTATACCCTTCTCTGGTCCCCGCCTTGTTAGCATCATGTAACTTCGCCAGCTTGATTCTCAGCTTTCTTTGACCATCTTGTTTAGCCAATGCCTTGTCTTCATTTGCCTGACTAAGATTAGTCAATTTATCAACAATCAGGGTCTTAGCAATGAGTTTCTTGATAAATTCATCGGTAATGGTTGGTTTGGAGCCGAATTGAGATGACTTTGTCGTCATTTGTTCCTTTGTTTGGGAGGTAAATGCTGGGTTAACAATGAGGCAATTAATAAACAAAAACATATTGTTTCTCACTTCATTAGGCTTGACCATAAGCTTCTTCTTGGACCCTTTTTTGGCCGAGATTTGTTCGGTCAACATTTTCGTCAATTGATCACCAACGTATTTTACATGAGTACCACCACTGGTGGTAGCAATGGAGTTGACGAAAGACACTTGTCGAAACAGACCATTCAGCACGGCAAAGGCGATCTCCCATTTTTCCCCCATTTGTTCATAAACCACCACCGACAGTTTAACGTCATCGGCATCATCACTTGAGTCCTTAATAGCTTGCACATACATATCAACGTATGCCTTAAACAGCTTAATCGGCAATTTGGAATCATTTAGATAGACCAGACAATCCCTTACTGTACCACAAAGATCATAAACCCGCCGTTTCATCACTGACACGATGTCATCATCCAAATGAGTCATGCCAAATTTTGGAAAGTCGGGCTTAAATGTGATTTGGGTATACTCCTTCTTTGTATTCATCTTTTTGATCAGGGGCTTGCCACACTTGGACATGTTTTGCGACCATGTTTGTTTGTAGATCTTACCATTAGCCAAATCAGCAGTCTCAACGGTAAATTCGGTTGAAAAGATATTACAGAGCTTGGCCCCATACCCGTTACGCCCCCCGGTGACTTTCTTTTCATCGTCATCATAATTAGATGACGTCAACAAGTTACCAAAGATCATTTCGGGGATATAAATTTGTTCCTTCTCATGGATTTCCACTGGAATCCCCCGACCATCATTACGGACGGTGATAGTCCCCAGATCGACATCAATATTCACTTTTAGCGTCTTCATTTGCGGATCCCTAATCTTATTATCGGCAGCATTGACAAGAATTTCATCAAAGATCTTATAAAGCCCCGGTACAATTTTGACATCTTTGAACACCATTTTTTCATTAGCCAGGTCGTAAGTCCATAATTCCATTTCTGTGGATTCGACCGACCCGATATAGGTGTCGGGCCGTTTTAAGATATGTTCGAGTTGGGAAAGCTTTTGGTATTGATCCAGAGCGTTACCCCGAGGTTTGACCACGGTGGGGGCATCTTGTGGTTGAGGAGATTCATTTGATTCCAGTACAGACTCGGTAGGGGTTGTATCCTTTGTAGATGGGGGGGTCAGTGACTTACGCTTTGGAGGGGCCCTCTTCTTAGGAATGGGGTTTTCCACCTCTTGGTAGTCATCACCACTATCGTTATTCTCCCAATCACTACCACTATAGTCCAGAGACATTTGGTGGGCTTGACTTCGGAGTGGTGGTAAGTTGTTTAGATCAGAGATCTCGCGTCGTGGTAACGCGTCAGGGTTGGCGGTGGGGAGAGCGTCAGGTGATGAGGGGGCGGGTCCTATCAGGTGAGGATTAGACGATGACCAAAGGGGTTTATTAGTAAACAATCGACGGGGATGATTATAGAGTGATTGTAGAAGTAGTCGTCGTAGCATTGGTGTGAACAACATATTCCGGGGAGACAAAAAAAAAAAATGAATAATTCTCGGTCTAGCCTCGCAGAAACCATCTATTTACGTTTACGTGATTATAATCACAAACAAACAATACTGATGGAGCTGTTTATTGGCGTATAATGAGGTCAACACAATATATTGGTTATTTGGCTGAATCATAAACCTCGTAAACCGTTACTATGTAGAATCTGACCATTTGTTCAAAACTCGTGTTATTCAAAACCTCTACTATTCAAAACTCGTGTTATCCAAAACTCGTAATATTCAAAACTCGTGTTATCCAAAACTCGTACTATTCAAAACCTCTACTAAACCCCCTCAAATACCTATTCCACCCTCCCAATATTCACTTCACCACTAATAATCGTGGTAGAGTCACCAGCAACATACACTTGTCCTTCTTCCATTATCACCCTAACATAACCATCACGACCAAGCAGTCTCCCTTGACGAATATTAATATTAGTATAGTCCATCTCTGCCAACATCACTCCTACTGCCGCCAGAGCTGATCCAGTAACCGGGTCTTCACATACACCTCCATTATGAGGGAAAAAACATCGAAGTTCCACTTCATCACCATCAAATTTGGGGTGACTGAAAAAGGCAAAATCATCAATACCATAATGTTGACGAAGGGTATTAAATAACTCCCCATCGACTTTGATATCTTCCACTTCTTTATTACTAGCCAATTCAAATAAATGCCATTTTGGTCCATCATCGATCATCAATGCCATCAAAATTTCCCCCCGTCGAAGACCAAAAGCATCTTCTACTTCACCAAAGATATCACCATTGATTTCTTCTCGTTTATAACTGGGTAATTTGAATTGAAGCTTACCATCTTCCAATACCGTGATTTCAACTTTACCTAACCCACAATTTTGATAGATCTTACCATCAATGGGCTTAATTAATCCCAGTTCAATCAATGCGTAACACGTTCCCAAAGTTGGATGGCCAGCAAATGGTAATTCTTGATCAGGAGTGAAGATGCGGACATCGTATTCATTACCAGTAGTCGAGGTGACAAAGGTGGTTTCACTGAGGTTTGTCCAATGAGCGATTTGTTGATATTGAGTTTGAGGAATCGATTGATCAATAAACACCGCTACCGGGTTACCCTTAAATGGCACCTTGGTGAAAACGTCCACTTGCTTGAACATGACATCAGATGACAAATATCGCAGGTACCATCTCCACCCTAGGCAAAAACTGTTTGAGGCGTCACATTACATATCCAATTAGATTATCTACGATTGAACTCTAACCAACATTCATCTCCAGCAGGATGAGTGGTATAGGAATCCCACATTGACATTTTATCCAAATCGGTATTGGCGGTGACCCCTCCCAATTTCACCGTGCCTGCAACCGTGGGAGCCCATGTTTTCAGTACTTTCGAAGTAAAGTGCCAATACAAATTAGCCACCGCTAATTTCATCTCAATATTGGCAATATTCATCCCTAAACATTGTCTAATCCCCTTGCCAAAAGGCATCATCCATCGATTCATTTCTTTTACTCGTAATTGCCAATCCTGATCCAGTTCATCTTCAAACTGGAGCCATCGTTGGGGGATGAATTCATCACCATTGGGGAACACTCGTGGGTGTCGATGTAATGACCATGGTTGACATGATACTATTGTTCCCTTGGGCACCACTACGGGGTCACCATTATCTAAATGAATTAACCATGGTCGAGGGGTTACTCGAGGTTCGGCCCCCGGAATTGACAGATGAACTCGAGAATTCTCTTTTAATACTGCCAGTAGAAATGGTAAAGCTTCAACCACTTCCCAATTATCAATAACCTCACCATCAATAGCCTCACCAAAAGTATCATCCAATTCTTGTTGAAGTCGATCCAAGATTTTACTATTTATCGGTCGAGAAAGTTCCCAAAATAAATAAGCAAGTTGAGTGGCAGTAGTCTCATGTCCAGCAAAGATATTATCGGTGATAAACAGGTAAGCATGATTAGAAACCAATCCTGCTGATCGGAAAAGTTCCAACACCAGGTCTGGGTCTCTATTATCTTCAGCCTTTTGGTATAAAGCCAATTGCCATGCTTCTAACTCGACCACGGCCTTTTTCGTGGTGGAATCGGCGGCCCAGTTCCATAATTGTGGCATTAATGTCGTCCAAAACACCATTGATGATTGAATCTTAAACATGGAGATAACATGGCGTTGAGATGGTTGGTTTAAGAGTTGAGTAGAATTTGATATCCCCAATTCAAACCCAGTGATGACATCCATGGCCAATGAAGCAAATATATCATAGACATCAATCGCCGTCCCCTTTACCACACTCTCATTGGTAATGGCATTAATAAGATCATTAACCTTATCATCAATAAGCCCCCTAATCTTGCCTTGAAATACCCTCTGTTTGCGGTAACTACCCTGGAGGAGTTTACGATATTTCAAATGACGATCATTCTCCAATACCGCAAATAAATTATCCTTAAACCCATGGTTTCGAAAATGCTGATAATATTTCAGTTTAGGGAAGTTTTGACTATAAATGTCGGCGGCGTATTGATGACCATTTAAAGAGATCTCATTGGGGCCCTTGATCACCACTGATCCATATTGACGATGAAGATTATGGGTATACTCAATCCACTTAAACACCCGTTGAAGATGATAACTGTTGAATCGACTAACTCTATTGATATAGGGTCCTGGGATTTTCCGAAGTGGCAGCAACCACAATGGATAGATAATGACATTGACGATGATGATGATTAATACGATGATTAATTGGTTATACCAATGACCCAATTCGGGGATAATCACCCGAAACACCTCTCCAAGCATGATTAAAATGGGATGGCCATTTGAGGGGGCTAGTTAAGAGATATTTATATAAGCGGAGTACAAATAGATAAGATGCGCTTTTATGGATAATTAGTCGCAGGGGTCCCTATGCAGGGTCCCTGATATTTATGCGCTAACACGATAAAACCTAGGAATATACATTAATGAGTGCTAACTCTTTTCTGCGAGGAATTTGGCATATTTCGACGTTTGATGGATACCACACTCTGTCTTGGCCTTCCCCTTCCATCTACCCAGCCGTTCATCTTCTCCTTCCCCCACGGGATGGGTCAGATGCCAATCACCAATTGACTTATACCCCAAGTCCAATAATTGATTATAGGGGACATGATTATCATCGATATATTTTTTAACTTGGGCAAAGTCCCAATTAACCAATGGGTTAATCTTAATCACTCCCAGAGTCTCTTCAATCTCCACCACGGGTAAGGTGCCACGAGCACCACCTTGAGACTTTCTTCTCCCAGTTAATACCGCCATCACTCCAAGTTGTTTATACGCTCTTTGCAGAGGTTCAACCTTGACCAAGAAATCATAATAATCTTCATCAGATTCCCATAACATATCTCCATATTTCTGCTTAAACTCTTCTTCAGTGGTGACATCCTTTGGGGTAAACGTATGGATGGTCGAGCCATACTTTTGCTTGATATTTTCAATGAGATCATAGGTTTGAGGGAAATGATAAAGGGTATCCATAAACATCAAATCGATGGGTAATCCAAGCTTATTAATCATATCGATGGTCACCAACCCCGTGAGGCCAAATGCCGTTGTTTGATAAAGGTGAGGAAAGGTAAGGTATGCCCATTTGATGATGGTTTCCGGCAGCTCATTTTCGAGCTTGCTGTTGATGTGTTGTAACTGCTTTGCAGATAAAGCCGGTGATGACATTTCCCCTGCAAATTGATCTTGAAAACGGTGGCTAATGGATCGAATAGTTGATGGTGGGATAGCACGTGACCTCGCCCCACTCTTTCAAGCAAGTTCAGTAGAGTCCAGTGTGCGCGCTACCATACCGACACTTTCAGGTGATAAAAATTTCAAATGAGGATGAAAAATAATCACCGCGATCTGGAATAGGCAACGATCACGATGACGGTTGCCATTAGCGATTAGCCGCGACCGGCGCCAGGGGATTATTTATCTACCATTTTCCATTATCAATTACCAGATGATTCTTCGGTTATAGTTACTAAGATGGTGGACAATGGGTAGTGTACCTGACTGCAACTAATGCACCATTAACATGACAGGTACACCGAAGCGAAGATAAAACCTATCCTAATGGGGCGGACCATTGTCTAAATATAATTTATAGTTAACCTGTCGACAATCAAAGTAAACTTCTAGCCATCCATGCACATATCTCGAAGGTGTAAAAAAATATTCGTAAACGTCAAGCCCACAATATAACTGACAACGATTTAAATTGGACGAGCATCACTTTGGTTAAAACAAGTGGCATTTCACCCGATCATGGACCATGGCAACTCCACGTCGTCGTCAAAGGCCAACGACCATGATATTATAGAATTCGAAAAGTATTTGGGACAAGAACAGAAACGGGCGAAACAAATCCTCGAAACCCGGGAAAAGCGAACCCATGGCGAATTGGAGGACAAGCTGACGGGTGAGGTAAAGGGGGAGTGATGGTTCTTGTTAATATATTTGAATAAAAGTAACTTTCGCCGATCACCACTATTAGATGGAGGCACAATCACTCATTGACCACCCCATATACCCATTGGTTCATCGACGTTGCATGAGGTGGTGGTAAAGTTTGTGGTCGTTTCATCTATGGTGATGACGATCGCCATTTACCCTTGGTAACACGGTAGTGTTGGTTGAGACGGGTTAAACCTTGTTGTTTATTTGAAATTCTAAAACGATGGCCTCATAACCGGAGAATCCCGATTTAGTGGCTATCTACGTCATAAGCTTTGTGGTTGTCCCAGCCAACAGCCATCACCGCATAACGCGCGATGATCACCTCCATCAATGTCCGACGACGAAATCACCTTATCATCTCATGCCCTCGCGGCATTGGCCCAATTTCGTCAAGAAGAACAGCAACAAGCCGATCGATTCGCTAAGCTTTCTCAGGATGCTGAGGACCGCTTTGATAGTCAAAATGCCGCCGCCATCTCCATCGATGACTTCCCTGAAGATTGGCAATTATCTCAATTTTGGTATAGTGATGACACCGCCAATACCCTAGCTCATGCTTTATTAGATGGAGCTACTAAGGATACCGTCATTTGTATTGCTTCTGCCCCATCGGTGTACGCAGCCGTTTGTAAAATGGCAGCAACCTCCCCTCTTCCCACAACCAATATTTACTTGCTTGAATATGACCCGAGATTTGCGGTGATGGCAGGTAAACAAAAATTCTTTGTTTATGATTATAACCACCCCACCGACGTCCCCGAGATCTTGGTGAATAACTGTGATCGGTTATTGATCGATCCTCCATTCCTCGAACCCGAATGCCAATCAAAACTGGCCATTGCTGCTAAAAAACTTTATAAGGCAGGGGGTGATGGGTTATTGATCACATGTACTGGTGAACGGATGAAAGATGTGGTTAAACTGAATTATCCGGGGGTTGAAGTGACAACGTTTTTCCCTGAACATAAGAATGGTCTTCTGAATGAATTTAGATGTTATGCCAACAGAGCTACAAACCACTGGAAATTAACATAGGGTTGTTATTTAAATAAATGTTAATGTTCATGTTAATGTTCATGTTAATGTATCTTCGTTAACACGATGCAGGGCGCGTCACGTGGCTGACTCCACCGGCGTCAAACGGTTCATGTAGCCAATTATTCAATGTCGATTTGGAAATGGTCAATTTCAATAATAATCGGTACTAGATTTAGCGTTATGTTTAGGTTATTCGTTTGTTGTACAATGGTGACTGGCGAATGGCATTAATGGCGTTTTCCCCTACTGGGAGCGATGTCTACTACCGTCAATTGATACCAATTATACCCCTAATATCATACTATCACCCCCATACCTCTAATAACCCTGATTAACCCCCCCTCGTGGTCCTAGGGTTGGTAGTTATCATCGCCTTAAAAAGTTACCCGGCCTACTGCCCACGCGCATGGTCATCTGCAGGAATGCTCATTTTTTTAACTGTCATCATCAAGCAAAATTTTTCACCATATATAACCATGTCTTTCTCCGATTTCTCCAAGGCTGAAACCCTCAAGTCTTTGAACGAATTCTTGGCCGACAAGTCTTACATTGATGGGTAAGTAACCAATTGTGATGAATCATTCACCGATTTGATCGATCCAGGACAATATGATGATCTACACTTGGTCCGTGTTTCCGAGAAGCTTAAGACCCTTCAGATGAGTAAACCACAAGTTATTCACTTTCCTGATGTCCTGGATAATCGATATTATTCAATTTTTACTAACAGGTTTAGTTCCGCCGCCACCAAGGCCGATGTGACCGTTTACGAATCTTTCCAAAAGCAATACCCTCACCTCGCCAGATGGTTCAACCACATTGCTTCTTTTGCCGATGAATTCGAAACTTTGCCCGCTGGTAAGGCCCCCGCTGCCGCTGCCGCCGCTGCTGAAGAAGATGACGATGACGTTGACTTGTTCGGTTCCGATGACGAAGAAGCTGACGCTGAAGCTGAAGCCTTGAAGCAAAAGAGATTGGCTGACTACCACGCCAAGAAGGCCGCTAAGGGCCCCGCCCCCGCCGCTAAGTCGGTGGTTACCTTGGATGTTAAGCCTTGGGATGACGAAACTGACTTGGACGCTTTGTTGGCCAATGTCAAGGCCATCGAAATGGATGGTTTGCAATGGGGTGCCCACCAATGGTTGCCCGTTGGTTTCGGTATCAAGAAGTTGCAAATTAACTTGGTTGTCGAAGACGCTAAGGTTTCTTTGGATGAATTGCAACAACTTATCGAAGAAGACGAAGACCACGTCCAATCTACTGACATTGCTGCTATGCAAAAGTTGTAAGTTAGTTGTAGGTATATATTAATGAATATCGACGATGATCCCCCTCACTGCTAATGCCACGTAATCTCCCCCCTCCTCCTCCAACAGTCAACATCGGTGCATCATGTCACTATGTAGATATTCATCGAAAGACGCGGTCGCACAACGCACAACCTCGAAGTTGGTACGGTGTCAACAACAACCTCCTTTGTCAAATGACCAAGGAAAAGACCGATAAAGACATTGAGAAGGAGGCAGAGGCGGCTCTGGCCCATTCTGCCAATTACTTTACTCCGAAATCGCATAACCCTCCTTCAAAAGTCACTCTTGTGGCTCTCATGGTAGTTGAAGCGGTGATCGCGGTTGGGTTATATTCAAATTATGATGTCCTCAAACAAATCCATCCATTATTGGCACCAATATTATTAGGGGCGTGTACTGCTGCTTTAGCTCAAACTTTCAATCAATATGTCAAACACCAATTGGTATACCATCGCATTGCCAAGTTCATTACTTGGGGGGCAATCAATGGGTGTTTTACCGCTCTTTGGATCGATATCCTCGTGGAAATAACTGATAATACCGTATATCGAGTGTTACTAGACCAATTTGTCGCTGCTCCATGCTTTCAACTATTATTCAACCTTCTAAACTCATTATGGGAACATGGCGAAGTGTCAGCTCAAACAAGAAACTCATTCTTCCGGAGTTTACGGTGGTCATATTGCTTTTGGCCAGCATTTTCAGTGGTGGCATTTGGGTTCTTGGACCCTCAGCTTGTGTTCCCCGCCAATTGTATAGCTACGTTGGGATGGAATGTCATCTTGAGTAAGTTGGCATAAATTTGTGATGTTTGCATTCTATAGATATAATCGTTAATACTAGAATAACTTGAGGAATTTGAATGGGAGTCCCATTCCCTTTTTATCAAACACTGAAAGCAACCCACTATAGAATAAGAGGATAAGTACCAGGATCACCGCCACACCAACGAAATTGGCACCAGCATTCTTAATGGTAGGTACTCTCTTGATTAATAACACCACCAATAAACTTAATGACCCATAGATAAATGACATAATCAGGGTTTCTGCCCCCAATTGCATTTGGGATTGACCAGCGAGGATATAATCAACATGACCATCAGGATATTCCCGAACGTAAGGTACGTTTCTAATTTGACAGAACATATAACCAGTGGTGAATAATAACGTAGCAATGACGGTGACAGCACACCAAATCGCCGACAGGGCAAAAAAGTTACCGAATCTTGAATATAACTTAAATCCAATGATGGTGACCGCAAACGTAAGTAAAGCATTGGCAAAGATCCGGGAATAATCTTTAGGGATTTGAAGGTCAAACTTAGCCCCCGTCAAATCCTGAACCCATTTATGGAATGCCACTAATTGATCTTCATTCATAAATTGATAATCAGACAAATCACCCACCCACAGCTTTTGTGATTTGGTAGGAGGTAACGAATAAATCTTAGGAATTGATGTCAACAGCAATTGTTGGAATAATTGCTTACAATCGGTGAAATCAGCAGTGAGGAAGAATACGTCGGTATTACTACCATCTTCTTCATCAACACCATTAGGATAACTGGCCCGCCACAGCTTAGAAACCATTTCATAACTAGGTTTCATCTCATTACACAATACACAATTAACTTGTGTCAGCTCAGTAGTCATCATCAATACCAAGTAATAGTCCCGAGGTCCCAGGAGCACCCCCTGCCAATTGTCATCAGTAAGCTTGATCACTTTGGTCAGAGATTTGTTATCAACAATGTTTCGAAGTGTCAGTCTATCGAGACCAGCACTGACCAACGCCACGAGCCACCCAAACACTAGTAATAATCTCATTCTATCGTTGGGTGAGTATTGGCTATGTAAGGTATGAAAAACACGTAGTACGGAGCGCGCGCGATAGAGGTCACCGGAGCCACAAACCTAGACCAACTTCATCTAGCGTCGAATGCCTTATATTAATTATATCTAAACCCCAATTACATTCTAAGTACATCCCTCTTGCCCTTCCCCTTTCCCTTGCCCTTCTTATGGACTCGGTGCTTCTTATTCCCCTTATGGAAAGGAACAAACCCAAGATTCTTACCATGATCCTCTCGAGCCAGTTCAGGTAATAAATAATCAGGAACTCTCTTTAAATGAGTTTGAACTCTTGTAGGATGAAGTTCTTTATCATGACGTAATGATGCCAAATCTTGAGGGTTTTCTTCAAAGAATCGCTTTAATTTATCCGAATTGATTAATTCATTCTTTAATTCCGCCACTCGAGCTTCCCGAATCGCCGTGGCAGTTACTGCTCTAAACGCATCTTCTGACCGGTATCTAAACCCATCAACTTGTTTCATATCGAATTGATAAGGCTTGATTTCAAACCCATTGCGATGTTGTTGCTTAACAATTTTTTTCATCACTTTTTCATCCTTTTTCGCCAGAGGTAATCCAGCAACTTTATGCTTACCTACTTCCAGTTGAGGAATGACAAACAGAAGTGACATTCCTGCTTTACCTGCTCTAGCAGTCCGTCCTATACGATGGACATAAGCTTTAGCAGTAGTTGGTAAATCAAAATTGAGAACACAAGCAACGTTGCGGAAATCAACCCCTCTCAGCACCCCATATTCTCCCTTGGCTTTAATCTTACGTTTATGTTCATCTTCTTCATCTTCATCTTCATCTCCAGTTTCATTGGTTTCATCAGTAGCAATCAAAAGCAGATAAACATTCTTATTAAATTCTTCGACAATATGAAGACGAGAATTGATGGGTAATTCCGAATTAAGAATGCAACTACGGATACCGAACTGTTCAAGGAATAACTTAAGCCGATACCCTCTATCAATGTTATTAACAAAGATGATCAGTTTCCCCTTGATTAAGTTCAATTTAAAGATGACATAAGCAAGGAGAAACTTATCGAATTCGGTGGTATTAGCATAATATTGCACCAAATTAGTTTGACCAATATCATCATTAACCTTAACAATGGCGGCCTTGGTACAGAATCTCGTCTTTAATTCATTAACATCATCATTAATGGTAGCACTCATGAGATAAGTTTGTAAGTTCTTCTTAATTGGGAGCCATTCCGAGGAAAGGGTTTGTAAATCTTCCATATAACCATAAGAGACGATAAGATCGACTTCATCAATCACGAGTTGAGTCACCGATTGGGAGATTTGTGATAATTGGTTCTTATTAGCCGTCAACGTTTTGATGAGTTTCCCCGGGGTGGCAACAATGATTTCTGGAGACCGACCAACAAGCATCAGTTTAATTACATCATCACTATAATTACCCCCAAGGTTAATGGTACCAATTTGACCAGCAGCCCCACAATACATTACCACTTTTTCAATGAATTGAGTGACTTGAGTGGCAAGTTCTCTGGTAGGGACCAAGATGATGGCTTGAATCCCCGATTTTTGATTGATGAGTAAATGGTTAATTATCGGTACCACATAAGCCGCCGTCTTTCCTGACCCCGTTGATGATTTGGCGATGATGTCTCTCTTTTCATCGATGGCAAGAGGGATCACCAGCGATTGTACCAACGTTGGATGATCGAACCCCATTTGTTCTATGGCTTGACTAAGACGAGGATCAAGATTGAATGATTCCCATTTCGTCGATTCATCGACGAATGCTCTTGGAGCAGCTGCTGACATGGTTGATGCTTATCGCGATGATGGTTGAGATGAGTGCGATGAGGATGGGACAATTGGTAGGATATCCTGTGAGAACAAATGGAGAGAAGAAATGGATGATTAATAGATTAAAGTGAGAAATGGGGTTATGAAGGTATAGTTAATTGTTGGATGTGGTGGTGTCCCTTCGATGGTTGGGGAAAGTATCGTGTGTCTACCAAAATATAAGAATCTTCGTGTGAAAACCAATATTGGTATGAGCATATCCATCATAAGAGGAGCACTACTGAAATAGACAAGTCAAAAAGGGATATGATTATATCATTATTACGTGGGAATAAAACCATTGGGAGATATCGTTAATGGCTTACAACTCTCCAATTGTATACTTTTAAATAATGTCAATATTTGAGAATATTGTAATGTTCAATTAACCTACTCTAAAAGAGGTTATACTTGTGTATCTCCCTCTCCTACAACGCCTTTATAATAACCTAGTAACTACATCTATAATGGCTCAGTAACCACGTCTAAAGACCCCCCTCCCCAACCACATCTATGATGTCCAATGGCCCCAACTACATCCATGATGTTCACTCATTCCAGATCAATTATCACTATATCATCAGAACCACCTACAAGTAACGAATCCCCCTTTTCTTAAGTCATCTATAACCATATACTCTCTTCTTATATCCTCTATAATCATATACTCTCTTCTTAAGTCTACTCTCTTTTTCATGGTTGGTAATCCTTATCTCCAACCACAAAGGTCCAACATGCTTACATACCCTCTGTTGTAAGGTAATCACATGGGACAAACAGAATCATGGAATAATCATGGGTAACATCCTCCTGGTCCCTAGAATCCCATCAGACCGTCCCCTTGTTACTATTGTCCAATACTCAATCATCAAAACTCCCAAGACGTAACCGTCCTAACAATAGTAATTCATCTCCTCATCCCACACCCATTAACCACCATCTTAACTTCGATATCATCATTTCAACTATAGTGACCATACTGGAGTTAGTAATCAACGTCACGTGAACACACAAAACCACTCCCCCCTATGATAATCTCTCTAATACACCCAATATGTTATTTTAGCTATATATCTTCAATCTGAGGATGAGATCCAATGGGTTGACTCGATGGTACCATCATCCCCTTGGATGCTTGGAGGACGTCATTCAATTCATTCAACAAATCCAGCACTGGGTTCCCCCGGGAGAAATCAATCGACCCTTCTTCACCTTTGGCCACCAGGAGTTGTTGACGCAAATATAATATCGACACACAATGCTCAATCCGGATGACCAAATGATTGAATAATTCAATCAATTCGGCTTCTTTAAATGATTCCAGCATTTTCCGTTGGATCAACGTCAGTGAGTTTTGAAAGTATTGCAGCATCAGGTTCAATCCATCCGCCAGAGCACACAAGTTTTCAAGACGTAACAGCAACGTTCTTAATCCATAAATCGTTTCCACGGGGATGGCACCAACCACTCTCAGGACAAATCCATCCCCTTGACTTCGTTGTTGGAAAATGTCAAATCTTAATTGTAAATTGTTAGTGTATGCCAAATTGATCATTTCCGGGGTTTCCAACCCTTTAAGCTTCTTTTCACCAATGGCAAAATATTTATATCCAATTTGATCCAATTGGGAGATTTCATGTTCAATGGTTTCACCAATAGAAGGTTCCAGATATGCTTGGACCAACAGGGTTCGATCATGGACGATATCATCATGGATATGGTAAATGGTTTCCATTTCATCGATAAAGTCCTCCAGCACCGCAATTTGACCCCCATCAGCAACCGCCAGGATTCTCAGGGCCCGATTGACCATGGGACCAAAATAGTCCATTCTTCCAGTGATGACATCGGGTTCACACACCGGAGACCCCCAATGGATCCCCATCCGTACCGAAAGACCTCTAAATAACAAATTATCATTGCCATCGGTAACTTCACAACATTGATCAGTATCCAAGATTTCCTGAGGCCAATCAGCACTCAAAAGAGCTTGTTGAACATTAAAACACCAAAGAAGCGCCAGCCCGGGAGTGGGGAATGAAACCATAAACGCATCCCCTTCAGTCTTCACTTCATACCCACCAACAATCCGAAGTAATCGTCTCATAATCGTATTATGAAGTTTAATCGCCAGTCTCATTGGTGCTGGGTAGGTATCCCATAACCACGTCAGATTCTTGATATCAGTAAATACCAATGCCAAGTCGCCGACAGGAGGTTCAATTTCATCATCGAGTCTCCGAAGCAGCGAGTCACCAGTGACCGCCCCCCGGTCACGACGTTTCTTAAACAACCCATCTTCACCCGATGACCCCGTCCGATACAGACCAAATCTCAGCTTCGAACTATTACGACGGTCTCCCAATTGGACAACAGTAACCAGCACCTTATCAACTGCCCCATAAGCAATGGCATAATCTCTTAACCGTTGGGCAGCCAACATCGGATCCAGCTTTTCTTGACGAATGATATCCACCGCCAATTCATAAGGGACATGATCCCAAAGTCCTTTGGTACCTAAAACGATGGTTTCGTCGCCCGATGATAACGCAAGTTTAGTGATCAGAGGACTGGCATTGGTATGGGGGATAAAATTAAAGAACCCCACCCCACGGGATACTCCCAACACCCCATTAAGTAACCCTGTCCCCAGAACATACCCTCCCAGAGCTCTGATCCGCTCAAATTCATCTCTAGTGGTGGGATCATGTTTAGTAGTTAAAAACACATGATCACCATTAGCTCGAGATAATAATGCTTCATAATCACCAACATTGGCCAGATACACTTGTTTGTCCTTCAAGTAGATCACCGTCATCAGTACCCCCAGCGCCAGATCTTCTTCCATCGATAATTCGGAAAGGATGGGATGAGTGGTTGTCAGCCCCGGAATAAACACCCCATTCTTCTTCGCCAGTAATACCCCATTAATTTCCTTATTCATCGTCAAGAACGTTCTCCGTAACGCATCAATGGGAGTTTCATCATTATTCAACCGATCGAGTTCCGAAGAAAACACCTTGATAAAAATCAGCTTCACGAGGTATAAAATCCGGTGACCCTTATGTTGAGGACCAAACTTACCATCCAACAGACAAAACAACACTTCATTATCATTTCCTCTAAACTTTTGAACAAACAAGTCCCCCATCAGTACATGGTCTCGGGTGCCCATAAAATCCGACACCCCATAGCCAATCAGAGCCAACTCCAGCAGTTGCAGTCTAATCCGAGTTTCAACCAGTTGATCAGGAACTTGAGATGTGGTGATGGTGACATCAACCAACCCCAACAGCCGTAGCTTGGGTAAACAAAGGAATGAATCCAAGTATTCCCCAGTATCAGGATTCTTGACATAGGTCTGTTTAATTTCAAATCGCTTATTGCCAGAAAAGTTCAACAGTCTTAAATTGGTATTCCATTGCCAATTCCAATCATATGGCCAATTGGCAATATTATACTTAAGCTGGTTCAGACCGACATCCAAATGTTGTAATTGTTTCAATTGGGCCAATTCCGCCGGAAGTGCCACCAATTTGTTATTATTAAGGTGTAATAGTTTAAGCAGAGCCAACAGCTCGATATCATCAGCAGGGAGAGTGGTGAGCTCATTCCCTGAAAGGAGGATATCATGCAAATGAGATAATCTTCGGAGGGCCCCTTCAGGAATTTCCGAGATTTCATTGTACAGCATGTTAAGATATTTGAGATTAACACAAAACAGTACTGGTTCCCAGCCATCATTACCAAGACGATTATCAGCAATGGTAAGCGAAACCAAGGAATCGGCCAACAGCGGGGGATAATCCAAATCATCATCTTTAGTAACATTTTCTGAAGTCGACCATGTCGTCAGAATCCGCTTAGCAACTTCCAATGGCGGCTTGGGGAATTGTGACAAGATATTCAGCGCCAAATTCAAAAATTGTAATCTCCCCAATGACCAGATTTCATTGGGTAATTCCTGTAAATTATTCAGATGAACATCCAAATATTGTAATTGTAATAATTGGCCAATGGTAGCGGGTAATTCCCGCAAGTTATTCCCTTGTAACGACAACAGGGTAAGTTTCAGCCAACTACTAATTTCTGCGGGTAATGTCACCAAATGATTCTTATCCAAAACCACCTTTTCCACATTGGGAATCCGGGTGACAAACCCCGCCGGTACCAGGGTGAGCTTTGCCTTCAGCAAATCCAAAATGGTGAGCAATTCCAAGGTAGTCCCAAACTCCAAATTGGTAATGGGGTTTCTATCCAAATGAATAAGTCTTAATTGTTCCATTTGATCGGAAAACTTATTGATATTATTCTTCAGGGCATATGTCACTTCCAACAGAGGCAATTGGCCCAAAACGTCGACATTAGTCACAAGATTATATCTGATATCCAACCGCTTAAGCAGCGACATCAGTAAAAGGTATTCTGGCAATGCCCCCCGTAACTTATTGGTACACAAATTTAATTTTTGAAGACGTTTCAAGTTCAGTACCAGTTGAGGGAGTTGGCCAAGGTCATTATACGACATGTCCAAATCCACCAAACATTCCAAGGTGTTGATGACCTCGGGGTATTCACAAAAATAATTCAGGGACATATTCAACACCCCTAATTGACTCAATTGTCCAAACAGATCGGGCAACGAGATCAATTGATTCAGATTCAATTTCAAATGGGTCAAATGACGTAAATTACCAAAATCTTTGGGGAGTTCATCCAAAAAGTTCAGTTCGAGATTCAAATGGGTTAAATTCGATGCTTGTAAGAAATTGATGGGGAATCTCAGACATCCATTTCTTGAATAATTGATCAGAGTCAAATTATTACAACTTTGGATGAAATCCAATGGGATATGGATCCCGGGATTATCCAGAACATTGAGGCGTTCGATTTCATAGGTATGTTGATGGAAAATGATGGGGATATTCTTTAATGCCAACCCCGAAAGATTAACGTCGACATAATCCTTTGAAAGCACCACTTCTTCATCATGAGTCAAGTTTCGAAGGTTAATCAGTTCAACGACAAATTTGACGAGAAAGGATAAATCTTCTCGTCCTAGTATCTTCAAGTTTTCACTATCAGTATACCCTGAAAGCGTCAATAACCCTCGTTGAATTTTTAATGGTTTTTCAAATGGTTCCATCACCTTGACATGGGTGGCGACATGAGCGGATACTTGAAAGTTGGATACACTTTCAAGAAAGAATTTCCGACGAATAATCGCAAGTAATTCAGTAGATGTTGTTTCAAGAGGACACAATACCGTTGTAAACGTACCATCTTCTCTGAATACCCGAAT
This sequence comes from Diutina ranongensis (nom. inval.), assembly GCA_030569815.1. NCBI lineage: Eukaryota > Fungi > Ascomycota > Pichiomycetes > Serinales > Debaryomycetaceae > Diutina > Diutina ranongensis (nom. inval.). The sequence goes on from JAJMLP010000089.1 coordinate 25,531, forward strand.
GATATTATTTGGTCCTCCTTGGACGACCAGGGCCAGACGAAGCCCCCAAATGGGGGCATAGATCTTTGGTGATGGATTATCATCACTACTATAGCCATCAGGAGCCGTTTGAGGTTTTTGTACTTGAGGAAGGGGTTCATCTTGAGTTGCTTTAACATCCCACAGTTCAGGGGCGGTCCACGCTGCTTCCAGACCCGAACGCTTTAAATTAGTGGTTGAAGTTGGTGGAGACAATGGTGACGATGAAGTCAGTGCCTGGGATACCAGTTCTCCCCGGACACTAGCATCCAGTTGAAGATGAGGCCGACCATCGACAATACCTTTCATTTCATCCAAATTCAAGTCAAACAGCGGCAATGCCACCAGAGGAGGTTTGTCACCCGATGGTAATGAAGACGAGCCATTGGTATGAGTCAACAGCAGCATCAGGGGTAATCTGAACTTTGTCAACAGTCCATGAGCCAGCGATTGAGATGTGGTCAGGGGATGACGTGGGTTGACGCTGGTAGCGGTAGTATTCACCAGTGATGACAATGGCCCGTCGTCACCCAGATCACTCAGGTCTTTACGCAGGGAATATATCCATTTACCCAAGAGCAGCGTCAGTTTTTTCTTAAATCGAGGTTTAATTGGTCGCAGTAACGGGGGGACGTTAGCATGGCCTTGAGGTCGCTTATTAGCGTGGAACCCTTTGTAGTTTTGTTTCACCCCCCCGACGTCACTATCACTGGGTGACGCCATCAGAATCAGCAGACGAGGGCTATAATCGGGTTCGATTGACCGTTGGCCATCACCACCATTAATATTGCTATTATTGGTGGCCAAATCGGGATACTGGGGGTTAAATCCGGGGGGGTACAAGGCATTGGTGGGCAGAACCGGGCCAATATCATCAGACTGACCGGCAGTCGATGGTACCTTTAATTCTCTAATCCCAGTGGACCCCCGTAGGTTCAGCCGGGACTTGTCCCGGCGTAAAAACGACATCGTGGGGTTTAGTTGGTGGTCGCTCAGGGAAAAAAACCTCCAGTGCGGTTGGTAGATAGGGGTTGGCGTCGGCGACGGCGATGCTAGGTGGACAAATAAAAAACGTCGATATTTTCCAGTGGCTAGGTTAATCTTTGGTTAGACTCCCTGGGGTTGTGTTTATTATTATCAATATCGCTCATTTACTCTTCACCCTAGGGGGGGGGGGGCAGGGGGAGAACATGGCGACACCCCCGGGGACACGAGCCCGGACGTCCCCGGCCACCCACCCGTCCGTGTCCTCCTCTCAGTGAGGAAAACCTCGACCACGTATATACTACGGCAATTTCACTAACATGGATTTAGTGGTGAAAGGCTGCCGAATACAGGTCCCCCTTCGGATAAATGATATACAGGAGGACTGGCTGGAACTGTAAGGAAACCTTCTGTCGTAAATAATGCATTAATTACCCTTTAACCTAATTGATTTATTTCTTGGTTTATACTATGGTGAATCGTTGGATGTGTCGTCACGTGACCATATTTATACCAAAAAAATATATTTCTTTTGAAACGATGATTGATTATGAAAAAACGATTCCACCCACGGGGGATAAAAATATTTCATGTGGAGTAAATCCTTAGCCACTACTTGACACTGACAAAACAATAAACCCCCCCTCCAAAAAAAAAAAAAAAAAAGTTAATACCCCATTGTACAGGTGACACCTTGAAATATAAACCTAATCTTAGATTAACCCTATTCCACACTCAACCATCAACCCTAGGTACCCCATTATAATAACGATGATTTGCTAACTCATTAACGATGCGGGCCTCGGTATACGTCACCAATAACCGCAGCAGAGGCGGGAACTGGCGCTAATAGAATACCTACACTAGCATTAGCGATTACCTTATTAAAGTTATTACTATTATCGATGGGGGGTGGGGCGGGTGATCGTCAGATTAATGTCATCAAATGACAATGGTTAATAACCATGGTGTCGATGCCACATAGAGGAGGGACATTGTTTATATGGGTAGATTGTAATCATTGGTATGTATGTGGGTGTCGTGTAACCGACGGATAATGGCGATGACATCGACCTCGGGCACTCAACGATTGGTACTACAAGCTAGTGATGGTACTATTGCTGCCAAATGCCCCCCCAATGAGTTATGTCATCATCTTCTCCGCTCACCATCGCCCTAGTTTCATACATGTTACGTAGGCCTCTGCCGTTCCCATAAACGCCTCATCCCTCCTGAGTTAGCCTCCCCCCCCACTATTAAAACAGTTAATCTCGCCTATGCGCATTTTTTTCAACTATTTGGCCACCAACAGCGTTTTCTCATTAGCCCCCCCCCTCATCCCTGTCCCCCATCTATGGACTCAGAATTCGCCATGACTGAGAGTCTGAGAACGATCAATCACAAGCTTAATGATTTATTAAGTAAAAACAACATCTCCAAGACGAAATTGGACGCGGCCACCGCGTTGAATTATGCTCTGGTGTTGAGATCAAATATCTTGGGTAAAGATAAACAAGAAAAAGTCAATCTGATCGTGGTATTGGCCAAGTTATTGGATTGTATCACCGGTTCCGACGCCGTTACTAATGATTTCGCCACCATTTTGGATCATACCTTATTTGGTACCTTGTTTTCCATCGTGCTGTCAAATATGCTGACGGAAACTTATAAATCAATCTTGAAAATCTCGGTGATTTTCGTGTCGGCGCTGATCTTCCGGACCAAGGATGATCTGTTTGATAAGTATTTGCCGTTTTATGAACTGTTGATTGAATACTTGGATGTCATTGATATCATCACCCAAAAGTTGTATTTGCAAGATAACAAAATCACCTTCAATCTGATCAAATTGGTTACTGATTTGATCAATCGAGCGCTTGATTTCGATTACCTGGGTATCATCACTTTGGCAGGGAGATTGAAACACGTGACGTTTTTCTCTACCGTGGGTAATTTGATTGAAACTGAAGATAAAGCCATTTTGGATGGCATTGAAAACTTGAAGACTTCCTATTATAATTTGAACGAAATGTTAAATAACACTCGGTTTGACCTTTCGATCAAATCCCATCAAGTGATGTTGAATAACTTGTTCATTTATCTTGAAGTGTCGCTTAACGAATATGGTACTCCCGCCACCGCCGATGAATATGTCAAATCAGGGTTCACCGAAGACCCTCGGAGTTTTGTCGTTGAAAACTTCACCATTTTATTGGCGATGGACTTGAAGATTTTCTTAAAGGACCCCAATTTCACATTTAAAAAGAGATTCCATGAAGAATTGATGATGCTGGATCATAAACGCACCTTCCCCCTTTCATTATTCATTGGTAAGGCCACCGAGATGTGGATTGAATTATTCCATAAGCGTCATGAACACCCCAACATTTATGCCCTGATTTTGCTGTGGGAATTGATGATCTATTATACCATGAATAATTGTCTTATCTTGTGGCAAGAAACAAGAGCCCAATTGGAAAACCAAATCGATGTCGACAAGATCCTTCAATTACTTAACCTGAATGTGGATAATATCGAATTGGAACTCTCGAGACAAAATAGAACCATTGAAGAATGCTTGGACATTACTAATAATCAAACTGGGGAAGATATGCGTCATATCCAAGTAATGAGGCTTAATGATAGACATAATAACCGGTGGAAACAACGATTAACCGAGTTTAACCGGGATTTGGGCCAAGAAGTGTTGGATTTTGTTCTGGAACAAAGAGCAATTCAATTACTAAAAGGGCTGTGGGTACTCACCGATTCTTATGGTGAAGTGATGCTTAAGAACCCCAACAAAGATGCTTCAAGGCCAAAGCATCTGGGACATAAATATTATTATTTATGTCTACTGCCGAATCGTCAACTGGTGTATTATAAGGCATTTGTTGAAAAACCATTGATTAACCCTTCTTATGAAGACATTGAAGCCCTGGCCATTCGTATCGCCGACATTGCCGATTTTAAACTGATTAAAGTGGGTCAATCTCTTGGGGAAGCCGATCGTCAGAAATCACTGATGCTTATTCTGGTGAAGGGGCTGATTTCTTATGAAAAGATCTCGCTTATTGGTGCCGATGGCAAGAAGTTGATCAGTTTTTACACCGATACCGAAGTCAACAAATACGTGTGGTTGGATGGTCTTCTCCTTTTAAGAGATGCCCAAAAGGGAGGTCTGATGCTGGCCCTTTCCAAGGAAACTAAACAACAAATTGAAACCCTTTGTGAGATCCGTCGGACGACACAATTATTAGCATTGGAAGCAAAAGAAATCGCCGACATTGATTTGGACGCCGATGAGGAAGAAGAAGAAGATGAATACGTCGATATGGTGGAATTAATCGAGGTGACCGACCCGGACAATTTTTACTTTCGTTAGATACGAAGGCCCAGTATTGCTAATTAGAAATATAAGTGATGATGATATATATTATATATTCAGTAATAACCAACTCAACTAGAGCGATGCCAAATTTAATGGTACCAGTGATCCCCGGCCACTAGGGTACAACTTTTGTTTGCCCTCGAATCTTCTTGGTTGAGGCAACAGCAGGGCATTGACCCATTTGAATCGGGTATCATTGATTTCGATCTTTGATTTGGCTCCGATGGTAAACGTCAGGGCTTCAGTCGATCGAAGTGACAGACCCACTGCTTGTTGATGATCGATTTGTGATGGTGGTGGTGGAGGGGCCACTTTCTTTTTCAATGATCCAATGGTAGGAATTGAATGGGAAGTTGATGATGGTTCTGGTGGGGGGACCATTGATCGAATTGGAGGTGCTGCCAGTGGTATCAGAGGTGGCGCTGATGGAGGGGCAGATGGGGGAGCCGATGGAGGGGCAGATGGAGGAGCCGATGGGGGTGACATGGGAGGTTGTTGCTTTGGAACTATCATCAGAGCCAATGGTTGAGGAGGAGCACTAGGAGGTGATGGTGACGTAGGGATTTTTGGTGCTGGAGGCACCATCAGGGGGAGCTTTGGTGCTGGAGGTACCACCAGTGGAAGCTTTGGTGCTGGGGGTACCATCAGCGGTAGCTTTGGTGCTGATGGAGCCGATGGTGGTGGTATCATCAGTGGAAGCTTTGGTGCTGATGGAGTAGGAGCTGGTGGCACCATCAGAGGAACCTTTGGTGCTGATGGAGCCAGCAGCTTTTTATTTGATCCAGGCAAAGGGAATCCCGGCACAGGAGGAGCCAGGGACACCTTATTTGATTTCTTAGGCGAACTCGATGTCCCACTGGCCGAATCTTTAGTAGAATACTTACCCAGACCATCAACAACAAATGCATCGTTACGACGGGCATTGATCTGCTCGAGGAATGGAAGGGCGCCGCCAGCTGCTGGAGCTGCCTTCTTTGATGAACCAGTTGACTTTTTAGACGTCTTTGCTGAACTTCCAAAAAGATTAGCTGGAGGCGGAGGAGGTCCACCAGATGAAGGAGGGGGTGGAGGTGGCGGTGGAACGGAGGCCAGAGAAGGCAAAGGCGGAGCCTTGGGCACCAGGGACGGTAATGGTGGAGCGGGAGGTGGAACGGACGCCAGAGAAGGCAATGGTGGTGCTTTGGGTACCAGAGAAGGTAATGATGGGGCTTTTGGTACCAGGGAAGGTAATGGCGGAGCTGGAGGTGCTGGAGCCCCTGACAGTGGTAATGGTGGTGCTTTTGGTGCCAGCAGTGTCATCGAAGTGTCATTACGTCTAGCATTGATTTCTGCCAAGAAAGGCAAACCTCCAGGAGGTGGTGGTGGAGGAGCTGATGAAGACAGACCATTGGAAGGTAAAGGAGGAGGTGGAGGAGCCAGAGTCAGTGGTAATGGAGGAGGTGGCGGAGCCAGCGTCAGTGGTAATGGAGGAGGAGCCCCAGGAAGCGGAGGGATCAGCGGAGCCAGTGATGGAGGAGGTGGAGGAGTTGTAGATGGTGTCAGTTCTGAACTTGGAGCCCGTAAATGCGTCAGTTTCTTTGGTCGAGATGGAGGCATCTTTGGAGGTTTCTTTGCTGCCACTGCTGCCAAAGGCAGTTTCGGTGGAGCTCCAAATGGCACGGGGGTAGATGGAGTAGAAGGGGGTACTGAAGTTGGGATTGGTGGAGCTGATGTTGGCACTGGAGGCGGAGCCGGAGGCGTCAGTGGTGGTGCTGACGGCGGTGCAGGAGGAGGAGGAGGAGGAGGGAAAGATGATGAAGACTTGGGACGACTCTTAGGTATCAGTACCACTGGAGCTGGAGGAGGTGCCAGTGACCCTCCTGACAGTCGCAGGACATGTTTTAACTTGGGGACGCCACCAGCAAAGATATCCCCCAATTGAGGAGCCCCCATTGGAATAGCTGGAGCTCCCAGAGGAGCACCAGATGGTGGTTTTGCAGATCCGGCCATCGGGGGGGCAATTGACCCCAGACTTTTGCCATCGATCATTGGTTTCAGTTTATCGACGGTGACGGCTTTTTTCAACTTTGCCCCCTTTCGAATATCACCTAAAAGAGCATCCCGACCGACCATGACCAGGGCAGCGGGTTTGGGAGCGGGGCCACCACCAAGAGCCGGTGGTGGCGGCGGAGGAGGAGGGGGTGGAGGAGGACCTGCCATGAATAATCAATGAATTAGTGCGGATGCATATTAGCGGTGAATGTGAGGGGGAGGAGGTGGACGTCACATGATTTATCATGTGATTAACACACACGTGATTTATTTCCACATGACTTTTCACATGACCTTCACATGACCTTCACATGACCATTCTCACATGAAACTAGCCTCATTCAAATCACCAAATGGACCAGACCAATGCTGAGGCGATGACGCGGTCGGCACCAAAGATGAGATCATATCCAATATGTATTGATCTACTATAATATCCCAAGAATCTACTGGAACTCCGTAACTACCGAAACTACCGAAATTACGACCAGGAAGTCGATGGTAAACAATTACCGTTATACTACCAAATAAGGAGAGGGGGGGGGGTGTTTACAAATGAGGTCTAGCCCGAGGACGAAACATCGAAGAAATATACCCACACCCAGCATGGAAATCCCTATCACTAATACCACTTTTATCCTTATTTAAAGCTTGTTGATGAAGTTTGGTATACCCACATTCTAACCCTCGTTTAATACAGTTTTTACACCGAGGGTAGGTTTCATCGCACTTTATCCGCCGTTGCTTACACGTTGAACAAGCCAACTTTGAGTTTTTATGGCGGCGTCTTTTACCAAATTTATCGGAGATGTCGGGGGACGATGATGAGAACCTACGAGAACCCATTATTACTTGTAATAAAGGGGATATGGGCTATTCTTATACTGATTAGTGATCAATGATATTGAATCATTCAATATCAATTACGAATGGTTCGGAAACTTTAATTGGCGATGATTTTTGAGTGATGGTGTGCATGTTATCCCCGAAAACCTTAGTGTAGCCGAGGCGGTTTGGTCTACATTTGGTGCATATCAGTTATGTGGGTGAAACATGGACCATGCGGTTGATTTTTTACTTTTTGAGACGAGCAACCCCCAATTATAGTCGGTGGAAACGATCTTCGGTGTCCCATTGCAGTGATGATATTTTTTATTCGGACATATAATTCGATGAAAAAATATTTTAATTATCGGTGACGATTTTTTTGCTATGTCGCAAATCAAACGCGCAATTTTATTGCCGATAATATATTAATAATGGTAATAGTAATGTTAGATATACTCATTATGTAACTAACTACTGATATCTACTCCTAATAACGTTGCTATTTCACCTTGACTCCAACTTAACTTTATTGTCAAATATTCTTCAACCACTTTAGAAAATTTATCATAAAATTTACTAAATCGAGTCCCCGTTTGGTTGATGACATCAGCAACACTTAATGGCAGGTTTACCTTGGTTAATTTCCCTTGTAAATCCACCAATGCCCCTGGTAAATATTGTTTAAGTTGGTCATCAGCTTGTTTGACATTATCCTTGGTGAATAGTTGATTTTCGGTGATTGGTTGATAATAACCAACGTCAAAGTCATCATCTTCGACATCAAAGATCATGCACATGACGTTATAATAATTGAATAACCCCAGCAACTTGAGAAATTCATTAAATTCCACTTCGGTCAATTTAGCAAGCAATCGATGATGAATGTCGGACATTTTCATCACCTTATCACTCAACATGACAATTGGCATCGTCTTTGATAATACTGCATCGACAAAATTGGCTTTTAGGATGAGTTGATCGCCAATTGTGTCCACCTTTTTCAGTTCAGCGACATGGTTAAAACAAATATCGATGGGTTGGTCGATGATAAGATCGAGAACTTGATCATGTTCTTCCTGAGATAAATTCCAAATGGTGGTTCCTGTCTGTTGATCGATAATTGGAAGAATATCTCCATAATAATCGACGATCCAATCCGGAGGTTGTAGATCTTGAGAGAGCTCCAATTTTGCCGCTGAAGAATCTCGAATCGTCGCCAACTTATTCCGTAACACTTGTACTAGTTTTGATTGGGTTTGACTGGTTAATTCGGTCATGGCAGCAACGATGGCCAGATTAGGAGGGGCCACTTTAGCAAGCATCATATGATATAAATCAACCAACTGAAAGATGCCATTTAGTCCCATTAATTGAGTTTCTCCCGAGATGGACCCGCTGATCTTGGAAGTTAAAGGCCGAGCTAAAGGTTGGAGAATACGATCAACGATACCATTTAAGGTATCATCATCCATGGTGGAATCATGACCATCGATATCCCCTTTACTAACATTACCGCCAAACATTGAAAATACCACTTCATGCTCATTAACAACCACGGCATGAACATATGCTAATAAATCACCAATATACCGTAAGGGGTCATGAGCACTCAAGTATACTGGTCTCAGCCCCAGAGTCTTTGAATCATCTGACCCTTGAGCTTGGGCCCAAAACTCATCAACAACACTCTTTTGTCGAGCACTAACAAACCCTGATATAATTCGTTCCCATACCACAGGTTGATTTCGGAAATGATTCAAAATCCGATGTAATTGATCGATACGATCTCCCAGAGTGAATTGATAATTATCCAACGTCTTTTGAGCAAAAGCAACGATTCTCCCGGTGGCGGTATCGACAATCGTTGACATTTTCGCCATGATCGATTGACCTAATTGAGGATTATCCATTGATAATAAAAGCGAACATGAATCAATGATGGCTTGAGCTTTGGTATAAACAATGAGGAGCTCAGCATCACTAACTTCCCCTTGAGTAAGCACATATTCTTCATAATCATTCAAGGTGAATTTTTGCCGGAAATTGGCAAGTATTTGTCGTTTAACACCATTAAGTTTCTTCTCTTGACTTAATTGACCAATTTGGGTTGAAAACTCCCCCGTGGCAGTCTTTTTATGGTTGATGCAAAGGTCATGGGTTTGTTGGTGTAAATGATTAAGGTTTTCCACCAGAGTTTTCAATGATGCAAGTTGACGGATGATAGGAGCATATTCCCTTAGTACTTGAGATTGAGCTTTGATAGCATCTTGTTCGATTTTTGTTCGGAATTTTCGTCTCGCCATCGCCCCTTTGATCCGAGTAGAATTGGTGATGATATCGATGTCAATATCGGTAAACACCTCTCGAATAAGTTTATCAGGTACTGTAGATGATAATACTCTTGAAAGACGCGTTGATAATGAATAATTAGCCGAAGTTGGCGCCGAGTCATTCGAGGCAACTTGACCATGGTCCCCCAATGATGATTTGATGGATTTTAACGATAATTGAGCATATTCTGCACTAATAGTATCCTCTAAACTATTGGTAGTATCGTCTTTAGTCTTGGTATCGTCTCCAAGGGCAATATCTCCGAGGAAACTCCCCAATTGAAACTTTCTCGAAAGGGCGTCAAAATTACCAATCGGTAAGGATAATACCGGTTGAATGGGAGGAGTGGTGGTAGGGATATGGTCGGTACCAATATCTAAATCTAGGAAATCCATTTAGGCTCTTGAATGACCTCGCGGCTTAGAGGCTGGGGGGATTGACCACCGTGGTGTTAGGTGAGGAGGGATAGTGCGGCGCGAATCATACATGCGGGAATCGAACTTTGGATGGATATTACGGGTCGAGTCAAAATTAAAATAAACTATTACTGATATGGGAAATTCCGTGCGGAAAAGTACCACATTGCAGACGCCGATTCCTCGGAGAAACATTCACGGCAATTAACCAAGCTGTCATTGCCCGGGCCCGTGTTCATATTCAATGCAATTAGTGTCAATTCGAGTTAGTTAGCGGGGCTACTAGTGTGAATATGTAAATAACCACCATCTACAAAGCCTCCCCACTCCCCCGAATAGACGTCGCCGCCATTCCCGGCCTCCGCCGAGTGATTTGTAGGATTAAGCAAATTATATAACCAAGCTAGCGAAGACGGCATCGGCGATTTCTGTGTACCAAATGCCACGGAGATACGTCCGGATACCGCCCATTCACCACACTTATTTTTACCCTTTTTAAATCTATCACTTTCGTTTACTGGTGACACAAAGCGGGGACGCACGGAACAATTCCACCACAACTGGAAACAACCACAAACATTAACCTTAAAATAAGGGTAGTATTGGTCGTAGTTATAGCCCCCACCATTATTTCCGAGGCTATATTGGTTAATCGGGGCGGTGGGGCGGGGGCTGGCTACTAGAGGACGGGGTTCATCGTGTTAATCATACCGGGAGTCGTAAATGTAACCTTAGTCGGTTGGGTTTTACGTTGCTGCATTACGAGCACAAAGATGCATAAAAAATAAACGTACATTTGAAATAAAACATCCGAAGGAGGATATTTGGCTTAAGTTAATAAGTCAGAAATGCTAATTCTGGTCGGGGGCTTTACCGGCTCGACATCGCCACTTAATGGTGATTGTACCATTGGTGTTGCCGCCGGTTTATAATTAGCAAACGTTAATAGTGTCGATTGAGGAGGGGGCATCATCGGCGGTAATTGAATCATTGGATATTGACGATAAGTATAATTAGGTACGGGTAATTGCACTCCCGCCATTTGATATTGAGGGTGATTATAATTGATTTGTGGAGGCATCATTTGGGAATATTGATGATTGGTTTTGGGCATCGGCGGTGATGGTAATTCATAAGTAGTATATTGGACCCGAGCATCGGATACAGAAGCAGGCGCCGGCGCCGGTACTTCTAAATTGTCTTGACTGGAGATATCATCCAATTTCATCTCCCCGAATCGGGGATCATTTGGTTCGATGCACAGAGCGGGGAATGATTCACCAAAGATGGGGATCAAAAGGTAACGAATATGATAACAAAACCGCCGACAAAGAATTTTTGATAATGAATAAGGTAACCATGTACCTTGGATCCGTAATAACCCCCCTCGTACTCGTTTGATATACGGTTGGTACCGCTTTGGCGTCAGTTCATATAATTTAACAATATCAGCTTTAAGCAGATACAGCAGCGGGGGGATCAGTTGAGTAATATTAGGGGAGTTTGATGATAATAGTGATGCTTTCCAAATCCCCGTCAAATGGACGTACCCGGTTTCATAATCCCAAAGTACCAGATGATCACCGATATCATATTGATGAACGGTGAGGTAAGGACGGTTGGGATCCAATGTCAGGGTGATATATTTCTTTAATATGGCCTTATCATAAATCTCTTGTAATTTAGGAACCACCTCTTGAGGTACTTGATTGATTGTAAATTGATGAAGAGGATATTTGCAGCCAACGGCACTGAGTTGAGGTTGGATATTCTTCTTCTTGCGACCCCTCTTTGGCTTGGTAATCTTAGCAGTGATCACGGGGGATTTTTCAACGGTCATAGTTGGTTGTGGCTAAGCAGTTTAGGATATATCTTGGTGATTTTATATTCCAATGTCAATATCACTCGTTGCATAAAAAATATCTGCATCAAGGGTTGCTCACCATTTGTTGCAAAGCTGCACCATGTATAAAATATAACATTAACCGGATATGATAGAGGGAAGGTGCGGAAATAAATTCCGAGGAAAATGTCGAGGTGGATTTGAAGTTTTTTTTCATGGTGGGAGGAGTTATGGTTATAACCAATATAGGGCATTAGGTAATTATCCGATAATCCCTTTTGGTTACCCTATCTTTTCAAATATCATCACTTTGCATGATATTGTAGAACTTCTACCGAGTCTAGATATTATCTAAAACTGGATCGAACACGTCATATGTATGTCACTGCCGAAACCCCTGCGGCTCCAAAAGGCTCAGTATTATCATATTATTTCTTTACAACTTTGACGACATTTTTCCTAAGATGGTAGCGCCGGGGGATTAACCAATTTTTTTTTTTAATATTTAATTAGGTAATAATTAACAAGATAACGGTATCATATTACCAAAAAAAAAAAAGAAGATTTATAGAAAGAAATTTATATAAAAATCATTAGTAGTAATCACTCATTCAATATCCGCCAGGTGACACCTCGGAGTCACCGTTGATTGCTAGTGACGTATTAAACGACAACCGTCGATCATTATAATTGCTTTACCCACCTGACATACATTATTAACTATTGATTCATCTTCGACTTCAATTTGTCATCCACCGCCTCTAAGAATTCAAAAGTGGTGACGTAAGCCGAACGATCGGTTTTACCACAAGCCAATGCCAAATCCTTGGTCATGATACCATCATCTTGAACGACGGCAAGGGTAGCATCTTCCAAAGTCTTACCAAATTGGATTACTTCGGGAGTTTCATCGATTACCCCTCTTTGAATGATGCCTCGCGTCCAAGCAAAGATCAGAGCAATAGAGTTAGTCGAAGTTTCTTTTCCTTGTTGGTGTTGTCTGTAATGTCTAGTGACAGTACCATGAGCAGCTTCCAGTTCATAAGCTTTACCATCAGGAGTCATTAATGCTGAAGTCATCAACCCAAGTGAACCAAACCCTTGAGCGACGATATCTGATTGAACATCACCATCATAATTCTTAAGAGCCATGACAAACCCTCCCTTCAGTTTAATCATTTGAGCCACCATATCATCGATTAACCGATGTTCATACCAAATACCTTCTGCTTCAAATGCTTGCTTATAATCTTGTTCATAGATTTCTTGGAAGATATCTTTAAATCTGCCATCATACTTTTTAAGAATGGTATTCTTAGTCAGTAAATATAATGGCATCTTCTTCAGTAATGCCATCTTAAATGATGAATGAGCAAAACCAATGATTGATTCATCGGTATTATACATTGCCATACCAACCCCAGCTCCCTTATAATCAAATACGGTTCTAGTTTCAGGAGTACCACCATTAGCAGGAGTAAAAGTTAAAGTCAATTTCCCTGGTTCAGCAATCACCATATCAGTAGCCTTATATTGATCACCATGAGCATGACGACCAATAACAATGGGTTTTTCCCATCCAGGAATCAACCGAGGGATTCTAGGGATAATAATCAGTTCTCTAAACACCGTGCCCCCTAAAATGTTTCTAATGGTACCATTAGGAGATAACCACATCTTCTTAAGTCCAAATTCGGCAACTCGAGCTTCATCAGGAGTAATGGTGGCACACTTAACCCCGACACCATATTTTTTAATGGCATTAGCAGCATCAACAGTGATTTGGTCATCGGTCTTATCCCGAGCCATAATCCCTAAATCATAATACTTAAGGTCGACATCCAAGTATGGTTGAACCAATTTTTCCCGGATATCGTGCCAGATGATCCGAGTCATTTCATCACCATCCAATTCGACAATGGGGTTGGTAACCTTAATCTTAGCAAGGGTATTAACCGAGGTAGAGAATTGTCTTCTTAACATTGTGGGGAACCAAGATGGTTTTTTTTTAGTGAGTCAGGATGTGAAAAAGATGTTCGCACTTTTCCGGTAGGACCCCGGTAACGGCGTGGGGAGTACCAGTAACCAAAAATTTTTGGGATAAAGTGCCTAGTTGTAAACACATTGCCTTAGTTGGTTGCTATCAAGCTATTTAATACGAATTTCACTTGTCGATCGTTGACGACTTTTTTTTTTTTTTTTTTTTTTTTTTTTTTTTTTTTTTTTTTTTTTTTTTTTTTTTTTTTTTTTTTTTTTTTTTTCTTTTTTTTTTAATTTATTTATTTATTTTAATTCTTTTTTTTTCCTCCCCTCTCGTTTGTTTATTCGTTAATATCAACCTTGCTTTTTGTGTTTCACAATTAATGTTGGGAACGCTATCTTTTTAGTATGGTATAATCGAGGGATATTATTTAAGAGAACAATGCAAAGGATACTAACAGATGATGATGACCACAAACCACTCCACTACGTCATTCAAAGTTATTCGATATTCCAAGCCCTGTTGTTTAATAAAAATTACATACAACTTTTTTTTTTTTTTTTTTTTTTTTGCTACATTTTATTTGATCGACCTTTTAATTTTATAGTTTATCTTTATACTAGGCGTGGCTCGCAACAATTATATCTCCACCCACTAACGATATAATATGCACAACCCTTGATTGCCGTCGAGGCGATTGGTTGCTAAAAGATCAAAGATAATTTTGGTGGCCACGTCATTAGAGAGGGTGTCACAACAACACCACGTCGTTGGTACATTTCCGATATCTTGTTAACCAGTCATATGGGTATTACAATTATGCTCACCACGGATTTTGATCCCAATACAATCAACCGTTGATTGATTGAACAAACAAAAAAAAAAAAAAATACATCTAGACATAAAAAAAAACCAATCAAGCAATTTAAGGCACCACAAGTAAAATGGCTATTTCCTCTTTGGAATGTCATTACGACAAACAGAATGTGGTTGGAGACCTAGCCTAAATCTATTATGAGGATGTCAAGCACATGTGGTGACAAACAATAATTATATCGTTGTTAAGTTCCCAATTGAGATATTTACACGCTTCCACCCCACTATCAAGGTGACGTCAAAAACTTTAAAATTATAAAGTGCGTCGGAGAGCAAAATGGATTTCCGTCATCATTTTAATAAAATTAGAAAAAAATGGTGAATAAAATGGTAATAATTTTCTTTTTCGGTCAACGGCAAATAAATCACCACCACAATAACCTCAACTCCCCCTAACCCCTTATCGTTGTTTGTCCCTCGGAAATAACCAAAATAATCTCCGGTTAACTCCTTTGTTCCAGATCTAGACCGTTATACGCAAAATATCATTATCCCGAAATAATAATAATAATAAATTAATAAAGCTAAATCCTCGAGGTCGATCTTTAAATTTTTAATGCAAAAGTCTTTTTTTTTCCCGACATTGCTTTTGATTATGTCGATATCGTGACATGCCAATTTTAGTTACCATTGCTGTCAACCTTACAGATTAAACTTTAGGAGAATCGATGGCCCATTGGCAGGTGATAACCATGTGAGGATACTATCAGGTGATATACTATCAGGTGATATGCTATCAGGTGATATACCATCAGGTGATATACATCACGTGCTATAATCACGTGCTACCATCTGGGACAGGTGCGGCTCACAACTCCATCCCCGAACCATCCATCCCACACGATCATGTCAAGGACAGGAGTAATGATCTTAGGCCCCGCCGGGGCAGGTAAACTGACATTTTGTAACCTGATGATTCGATACATGCAATCAATTGGACGGAGGGCCCATATCGTCAATCTAGACCCCGCCGCCAACCCTCAAGAATATGAATTCACCATCGATATTAAAGATCTCATCTCCCTTCAAGATGTGATGGAAGAAATGGATTTAGGACCCAACGGAGCATTGGTTTATTGTTTTGAATTCTTGATGAATAACCTTGATTGGCTCGATGAAGAGATTGGTGATTATAATGATGAATTCCTCATCTTTGATTGTCCGGGACAAATCGAATTATATACCCATATCCCGGTACTTCCAGTGATTACTAAACATCTACAACAACAACTTAACTTTAATTTGGCGGCGGCTTACCTTTTGGAACTGTCATTTGTCATCGATGCTCTGAAATTCTTCCTGGGAGCATTACTGGCGATGCTGGCGATGATATTATTGGAATTACCTCATATCAATATCCTTTCTAAAGTTGATTTGATTAAGGATTCTCATAGTAAAAAGAAACTTAAACAATTCCTTAATCCTGACCCGATGTTATTGGCAAAAGAGGATGAAGAATTCAATCCTAAATTCGCCAAACTTAGTAAGATGATTGCTCAATTAGTTGATGATTTTGGTATGGTTCAATTCCTTCCTTTGGACGCTACTAAGAAGGATAATGAAAGTGTAGCTACCATTCTTAGTTATATCGATGATATCACTCAATGGAGTGAGACTCAAGAACCAAAGGAGCCGGTGGATACCGAGCTTATTGAAGAAGATTAATGATATCCTTTTAGTATATAATGAGTTATTGTCAGCTACCCTTGTTCCCTAGTACAGTCAAGTACGGTTTAGTACCGTCTAGTACCGTCTCTAGTACGGTCGCTAGCACCACCTTTATCCTCATCGCACTCATCTCATCTATCACCTGTACCATCCACATCTCACCCAACCATACCACCC
>JAJMLP010000090.1:0-40044 GCA_030569815.1 Diutina ranongensis (nom. inval.)
ACAAGGGGGGGGAGGGGCTTGGTAGGGGGACAATTTATTAATGGATAATGTACACTACCGCTGGTGGTGGATGGACGTTTGCTTGAAAGCTAATGTACCAAGAAAGGGTTTAAGTGTATAATATGATTGAGATAAAATCTAAGATGCGCGACTGCATATCGCCGAAATGCCAAAATTTTTGGTTACTGATTTTTTTTTTTTTTTTTTTTTATACAGCAAGTAGGGAAAAAACCGGGTACATAACTTTAAGATAAATATTGATAATCCTCCATGGTTGTTTACATGATAATATTTATCATCATCTCGCCATCGATTCATCGAATAATATCGTAAATGATACTTTAATCGCCTCGTCACATGAATGTCACGAGACTTGGGCTTCAACCCTAAAACTTTGCGATATCATGCATGATTTTATGCAGATACAAAAGTGGGGTTATTGCCTGGGTAAACCCAGGTTAATTGAGTGGGAGTGGGGTAGAGGCAAGGGGCATTGGCTAATAACCGTAGACGGGCGAAGCAGATAAATGAGTGATAATGAGTGAAGAGGCAATCCCCATTTACTTGGAGATAGTCTCCTTTATCAATTGCCTATTATGATTATTATTATTATCACCCCCACCCCCACTACCATGGACGGAAACCCCCCGATGCATCCACGATTAAATATCTATTTTCCTAATTAGGAAAGGTTCCGCGTAAAAAAAACGTTATTATTTATGCATGTAGCCGTTGGAGATCATGATGAACCTTGACCATTATTAACCTTCAATGTCAGTTTCATCATCAGTCAATAATTTTCTCGTTTCATCGATATAGGCTTTGGTAGGTTGCCAATCCCGATTCCATTGATGATTATTATATGGAGTTAAATAATTATCGGTGACCGGGGGTACAAACCAATAATTAATCGCGATATGAGGTTCATCACCAAAACTCAGTACTTCATGGAACCAGCCTGCAGGAATATACACCATTTCACCAGGATGAAGCCATACGGTTAATTTGGGTAAGGTAATCAATTGAGGGTAATTAGTAGTAATGAATTGTTTCAATGGGGAGGATGATGATGAATCGATATCATCTAAATGGAGTAATGCTGGAGGAATGGTCAGGAACAGTGGAGGAGACAATGAGGAGGATGACGATGATTCCTTGACCACCGTCTGTTCTTCTCCCTCTATTATTCCCCCATCTTCTCCAACTGATTTCCAATTTGGAGCTTTATCATCTTTAATATAATCAATGACTCCTGAATCATAAATCCGATAGATATTACCCACAGTAGCCATTTGATGAGCAAATGCTGGTGAATATAATGTCAATCGTTTCAACCCAGAAATAAGCACGTATAAATTATCAGCATGATCATGATGAAGTCCCAGGGATGTTGCCAGATAAACTTGATTATTATGAGTGATTGGAGGGATCCATCGACCTAATCCACCATCAGTATCATTAGGGTTAAATTTGGGTTGATTAGGTGGGGTTTTAGGGGAATTTCCCATCCATAAATTGATTTGTTGAGGGATTAATGATGGTAGTAATGGATTTTCAATTGGGAATTGAGAATAAAGGAGGTTATTAAGTGGAGGTTGAATGATTTCATCAAGATGGCGTTGACCGGGAGATTCCTCTTCATCGTCGTCGTCGTCATCCTCCTCCTCTTCCTCCTCATTTTCCTTCTCCTCTTCCTCTCCTTCCTTTTCATATTGGGTAGTCAAATAATACCGATCACTCCCCCCCTTAATCTCCTCCACCAATTCCTCCAACGTCATCTCAACCCGTTGTTGACCACCACCAAACCCATAATCATGTTTTTCTTCCACTAATAATGGATATTCATAATCCAATGTCTCACAAATGGTATCCACCTTTAATTGGTTCCAATCATACCCTAGGCTCTCCAGTTGACGAATGGCCACTGGCTTTCGAGGTACAACATAGTCATTAAAGAGTTGTTGAGGAGTAATCACTGATACCTCCTCTACTGGTCCCAGGGTGGTGGGGGCATAGTTCTTGTATTCATGTTTTGATTTCTTAACCATGGTGCGATGGATAAGTTAGACCATTAATATATATACATGGTAGCTCCCATTCACGTGACCAGGTTATATTGTATATTTTTTAACTCTATTTATGCCCACGATAATCCAGTTAGGTGGGATGCATTCTATTTTCAATTTTTTTCAGTTTTCGTTTTCGATTTTTCTTAAGGAATGAAAAAAACCGGTTTTGCTTCAAACAGCTTCATCTTCTTCACTTCACCCACCAATTGCCGATCCAGAGGACGCTTTTTTGGAGATATCAGTACTGCTGGCAGGTAAGGGAATTGCACGGGGTAGGTTGTCATTACTGGAGTCATGATACAATCCAGTTTAGGCGAGGTACTATTCAGTACTGGCGTCAATGGTAATTGAGCCCCCAGTACCGATACCCGAGGAGTGACGGGAGGTTCAACCAATGCCAATAAATGACGAGATACCCCATCAATCACCAGTTTAAAGTGAGGAAATTTGGTTTGTTCACCGAAATATTTAATGGAAAGGGATTTGGGAGGATTGGAGATCATCTTAGCGACATTCTTAAAGAATTGTGGGCGGAATAACCGACGAAACTGTTGAGGAGTAAAGATATCTTCTTCAGTTTCTGGTTTAACACAGCCATTAAGGTGAGTAAGGCAAATGGCGACATTAGCTGCCACATCGAGGTTAAGGATGGCCACCAAGGTAGCAATCATTGCCAATTGTGACGTAGGATATTCAAAGTAGATATTGGGATAAAATTGGAATAATTCCCCGATATAAGTAGCCACTTGAACAATGATCATCCGTTTTGATGCCACGGTAGAGCCATGTAAATTGCCCCCCAAGGTGGGTGCCAATGTCAACAAGTCAACGTATAATTCAATATAAGCATCGACGGTAGGACACAGTACCCGCCATTCCAACAGCTTCAACACATGTTTTTCCATCTCGATAAACAATTCCTTATAATAATAATCGACACAAATCTTCCCCAAATCAGCCAACGTCGGCATCTTATACTTTTGATCCAATTGTTTACAAGCAACCCAAAGACAAGTAAGCCCCAACAATTGATAATGTTGTTTCTTAACAATTCGAGTCAGACAATACCGATCGATAAGATTGACGGTCAAGGGAAATGTCAGCGGAGACAAGTTAAGGATACAAATCACTTCCATCAAGAAATCAAGGAGGAGAGGTCTCATCCCCAATTTAATTTCTGGTTGTTGTTCAATGAGTACCACCAGCGGCATCAGTCGAGCTTCTTGTTTCAACATCGTACACACCATATCAAGACGATAATCATCAATGGTACTAATATAATGAGCAGCAACTTCTGCTCGTCTTAATTGAGGCAGTTGTGCTGCCAATGACCACCGAAGTGACCGCACTTGAGCATAAGGAATGGGGGATGTCATGGTATCAACAACAACAACAAACGATTCAAGTTAAAAAACCCCAAGAAAAAAGTAAACCCCAATAACGAAGGAATGGATGAGGGATGACGACAAATGAAAGGATATGGGGACAATGACACTCAGGAAACCAATTAAGGGGTAGTAGGAGGGGGTTGGAGGATATGGGTCGGGGGAAGGGGGGGGGATAAAGGTGAGGAGGGAAGGAAGGGAACCAAAGTCGAAAGGTTAGTTGGCTTATCAGGCACTACAAACCAAACTTCTTGGCTGGATGGGGTGACGCTTTGACGGAAAGAAAGATAGCTTCCTTAGGGGTGAAAACTTTGGTGGTATGGGGGGTTGGTAGTTTATATAGGGTTAATGCTGGCGAGGCCCCAATCCTCACTTTTTGCCTGCACGGCCTGCATCTAACCCTATTGGTTTTCCCGACAATGATTGACAAAGGGTTTTTGAAAAAAGGAGAGGTTGAGAAAAAAACCAACGACAAAATAATAAAAAAACTGCGTATATAGCCAAAGGTGCATGTTTTAGGCGGCGCCGACTTTGGCCGACGCACCTTTGGTATCGGGACGACAGCCTTGGTTTGGTTGGTGGGTGGAGAGGTTTCGATTGTCCTTAAATTGGAGGAGAATAATATTTAAATAATATCCTCCCCCAGCCCCTTAGTGGCAGATCTTGAAGGTATTCTATGGAATATAACCATTGCGGTTATCGTTGACATTGGTTTAACCGATGATGAAAATTAAAATGGGAGGATCGGTGGTGGACCTCTTTTTTTTTTTTTTTTTTTTTTTTTATGATAGATAATTAATTTCAAGCCAAATCAAAGATACGGCGCCGAATAACCTTGCTGGTATCGGCCAACTTCATAGCGGCAGCGTCAGCGTCAAGGGGTAATCACGTAGGGGGCCGCCCCCACGATGATACCAGGAAACATTGCCATACCCCATAGACGATGAAATAAATGACGGTATTTTTTCCATTTCATCCACAGTTTTTTTTTTTTTTTTTTTCAATATACTCATTCATTCATTATTTCATTCTTTGTTCTATTCATTAGCTAACAACCCTAAGAGAAAAAATATCAATGGTTTTTCGTGCGAAACATCGGTGCATCAATTTTCACCACCCCACTAAGTTAGATGATGGATGAATTGATAGCAAGACATAAGAAGGAACAACGTGATCTTGTGGCGACAATTACTGGGTTAAAGAAGCAAGCACTGAAAAAGACCCGGAAGCAAGTATTGGAGAAATGTGCCGATCTTGAACGCCAGTTGAATGACCGGCAAGCGAAGGAGATCGCCGAAGCCAAAGGAGAAGTGATAGAAGAAGAACCTGAAGTGGATGTTGCGGCGATGTTATTATCCCAAATGGAATTAAGTCAAACAGAGTCATCAGAACCGCCAGTAGCTGAGTCTACCCAACCAATAGCCCCAACACAACCACCTAAGAGACGGAATCGTCAAAAGGAAAGATTACAAAGAAGACAACAACAAATTGAAGAAATTAAAGCTCAGGCGGCCAAAGAAGCCGAAGGAAGTGTTGATTATCGACAAATTGAACTTGAATCAATGACGTTAATCTGTGATCGTCATCAATTGAAAATTCATGAAATAAACCCCGATGGTCATTGTTTATTTGCTCTGATTAGTGATCAACTTCAAACAAGGTATAATCAACTGGTTCCCATCCAAAGATTACGTCAACAAGCCGCCGATTATATTCTTAGTCATCGAGATGATTTTATCCCCTTTCTCTTTGATGAAACAACGATGCTGCTTCGAGATATCGATGAATATACCAAAGAATTAACTACTACGGCGATGTGGGGGTCAGATATGGAGATAATGGCATTGGCAAAGACTTATAATATGACGATTGAGATTCATCAAGCAGGGGCGGATACAATGATTATTAATGAGAACCAACAAGGAGAGCCACTCACATTGGGGTATTTTAAACATCTGTTTGGTCTTGGCGAACATTATAACTCGTTAAGAGATAATCATCAGTGATGGAATCAACCCTATTTCGGAGATAGTCTCCGATGACGTCATTGGTTGATGAAGATGAATGGTGGCCGGCTAATAGTTAAAAGACAAGAAGAAAATACAACATGAAACGGTATTTATTTGGGTGAGGAAATATGGTGAGGAAATCTGGTAAATTCATTTGATGAATTATTCTTCTTTCAGTTAGTTAATCGCCCGTTAATAGTAATAATATTAATATTTAATAATATGGGAAATTTTTAAAAAGAAAAAAATATTAATCGTTCTTAACCATGGAATATCTTTCATCGTCTACTAATATAAAATGCATACCATCTAGTTCCATTACCCCTCTTAAACCTTACACCAAAAAAAAAAAAAAAAAAAAAAAACCTTAATCCTAATATCAAAGGTTTGACTCCTGCCATCCCTGCAGTGGCCGCCAATTTTTTTTCCATAGTAATCTCCTAATGATATAATATAATACCTCCAATCATAAATTGCTATCTACCATGGGGTTACCCTCTCTCTATCTCCCAAACGCTTCCCCCCAATTGATCTCTCTCTCCACTACTGTAGCCCCCGGGATCACAACTGGATCTTCATCGTCCGTTGTCAATGATCCCTTGATGTTGGTTAGGGTTGGCCAATATGCTTGCGTTATATTTATAATTATGTCCCATGTCCGTACATTTTACTATGCATTGTTAATGAATGATATCTATCAATGTTTTTTATTGTTGCAATATGATTGTTGGTAAACAATAAAGGGATTGAATCTTAGTCATTGTCACATTTTTTTAGGGGGGAGAAAGAGCGGGGAGTGGATGTTTATATTATTATCGTTGTTGTTGTCACTCTTTTTTGTTTTTTTTTTTTTTTTTTGTCTTTATTTTAGAATGGGTTGGTTTGTCGACATCGGTACTTTTGTCTATTTCCCCCTGCCGAATCGTCAACCCTAACTGGGCCCAGGGCTGCAGTGCGGGATGTCGATTGTAACAGGTGTTCCCGATTAGGTTAATGAACTACAGCCACCTCACATTAAAGTGATCCCATTCCATCATCACTAAGAAAAAGGGGCTGGTAACTTACCATTGGCTATTTATTTACCCCCGGGATCATCATCGGCGTTAGCCGCTACTGAGGACATTACCCAAGGGTAAAAAGTCTAGATGAATGACGGTTGCTCGTCTAATCATGGCTCAGTAATGGCTCATACTTCGAGGCGAAGTGATACATGTTACTTTTAATTATATTACGAATTGGTGAGGCAATCTTTCATTACTCACGTGGTGATATAATTTTTGATCGTGGTCACGTGAGCACGCAATAAAAAAAAATTTCCCACCGTTTTTTTTTCTTGTATCTCCCCCGTTTGCGGTTTTCGGTTTTCGGGTTTCGGTTTTGGTAACTTTTCCATTTCTTTGGTCACGTGAGTGCGCGCGCGCAACCTCCTCTTCTCATCTCTCCCTCACTCCTCATTATATCCATATCTGATAAGCATGGGCTGGTTCTGGGCTTCGCCATCGTCTCCATCATCTCCTTCATCTCCATCTAAATATGGTCCCAAGTCTCTGGCATCTGAAGGGTGTCCAGTTAAACATGATATTGATCGGTCTTCCCTCCCTGATGCTTGTCCTGTCAAACACAAGGGGGGTAGTGATGAAAAATTGAATCCATTGAATAATATGCCCCATACCATCTCCTCACAACGGGTCCCCGGTCAAAAAGTCACTCTTTCCACCGTTAGAACGATGCTGACCATCCCTAGAGGTGAAACTGATGGTGAAGGGGTTTGGGAATACCCTCTGCCACAACAAATGCTTAATGCAATGTATAAAAAGGGTAAAGGTGAAGGTATCGATGAAACTGCCGTCGAACTGATGGTTGATGTCCATAACTTCCTTAATGAAGGTGCTTGGCAACAAATTTTACAATGGGAAGCTCCATATACCTCCCAATCAAAAGTTGAACCCAGATTACAAAAATTCACGGGAAGACCATATGATTTACTGCCTAGAGCTCAAACGTTCTTATGGTTAAGTAAAATCTTCCCCTCTCAATTCAATTCTGACCCTCCATTTGATCGTCATGATTGGACGGTACTTCGACTGAAAGGGAAAGATCAAGGTTGGCAAGAAGTTCGTTATGTCATTGATTATTATTCGGCTCCCGATGAAGAAGATACCGGGATGCCGGCATTTATGTTGGATACTCGACCGGCGCTTGATCTGGTGACGGCAGCCAAGGATCGGTTTATTACCTGGTGGGGTCCGTTATATAAAAAGGCGATGGGAGAACAACAAGAACAACAACAGCAATAGATATTTGTATATAGATAATGAATCAATAACCCTATCTATGTCCTCTCCTAATATTTCGACGTCATGTCTCGATTTGGATGAAATGGGGCGCTCACCTCATTTGCCCTCCGCCTCCACATCACTCACCCTTGATATTACCACATTCTCATGAACCGCTTCGCTTATATGCATGTTCATGTACATCCTCGCCATCATCTCCAAGTGATGTCAAGAGAATATAAGGGGATTTCATGGGGTGATCACCTGTTAAATGTGAACTATAACTGACATTTATATTCACTACGTCGCCTTGAATCACTATTGAGGGGTTGGCGCTGATGAAAAAGGATGATCATTCTTCAAAGTGGGGCGAGAGGGAGCCAACCCCTGAACCCTACTTAACCGAAGATGAACTACATCATGCATATCATCTCCATTCCTAATTGGGAAAATGGCAAATCGATAATAAAAATTATTCACTATGTACAATTCTAAAGTAAAACGTGGCGGGTCACCCTTATTATCCAACTAAATTAAGTTGATGCTTTAAATTGTCAGATAACTGAAATTTGCTCCCAACGTCGGCTAAAAGCTTAGGTAACTTATTACCTAATTGAGCCACCAGTACATCCTTCATATCATCAATAATTAATTGAATCGATTCATCATCTCGAGTCCGAGTGAATTGTTGGAACATAAAATACCAAGTAAATTGGTTAGGAGCGATTCCTTGACTCTTCATGTCTTGATACACTTGAAGTGCCAATTCCTTATGTTTGACCAATAACCCATTAATCATGGTATTATAATCCCGGACTTCAATAGGAATCAGTTGTTGTTTCATATAATCAAACATTACCATGGCCTTGGTGACATCACCATGGTTTAATTCCCCAGAAATCATCAGCAGTACCAATTGCTTCACTTGAGGGTAACGAGAAATGGCATAAGAAAACACTTTTCGAGCAGAATCGATGTTTCCTTGACCAGCCAACCCATTAATCAAGGAATTAAGAAATACATCATTAACCTTGATACCTTTAATCGCCGATAATACTTGATTAATGTCCCCCAGAAGCCCTCTCAGGTGCATTTCTTTAAAGTAACTATCAACGACAATAGTATAAGTACTAACGTCATAAGCAACTCCCTTATCTTCCATAAACTTCAAGATATGTTGTACCGCCTTATAGTTCTTGTTCTTGGCATAATAGTTGAGGAAAGTGTTCATCAACGTCGTCAGAGGAACATAGGTGGCATCTTCATCAGAATACTTCTTAAAGAGAGCTTCAGCTTGAACGATGTTATCATTAAACACCAATCCAAATACCAAGTTATTCTTGGCAGGATTAATCAATGGAACTCCCTTGGTTTGGTATTCTTTAACCAATTGTTGACCAATATCAAAATGACCAAAATTGGTATACCCAGAAGCCAAAATCAGTAATGATTTCGAAGCAACATTAAATGAATTCATATACACTTTAGCAGCGGTATCAAATTCTTTAAATGCCTTATCTTGATCATTAATGGCTCTAATCCGAGTAGGAGCAGCCAAACAAGTCAAATACATCAACCACGCTTGATCCAGAGGTGAAGATTGTTGTTGAAGAAGTTCATAAAACAAATTGATTGCTTGTTGAGGTTTTTCAAGAGCATAATAAGCATCCATGATTCTTACCACCGTTGCTTCTTGTAAAGGTAATTGTTGTTCTTGAGCAGCCTTCTTAACAAAATCCAATACTTGATTAACGGTATTCACCCGTTTATGATCGACAGCATCTCTTAACCGCTTATATACATGCTTCCCATTAGGATCTTCGGTGGCAGTTTCATGACGAGATACTTCGGTCTTAAACATGGCAAATTCATTGGCATATTGTTGATCAAGACCTTGACTTCTTAAATGAGAACGAACTTGCATGATATCCGGGAGGGATTGACATTGTAAGATTGCTTTAGCTTGATGAGGGTCAAATGGTTGACCTTGATTAACACATAAGCATACAAGGGAAAAGTATACCAACCCATCGAAGATATAAGGGTTATACGCCTTCACTTGAACATAGCGTTCCTTTTCCGGTTTGGTTTCAAGGTATTTAATCCATAAATTAAGTACTTGATCCATTTGACCTTGTTTCAATAACCATACCGCCACTTTGGTGAAATGATACTTATTAGCCAAGTTGGATTTGGCCATCACTTCAACCACTTCAGTCAACAGTCTCAGCCCTTGGTTAATTTCTCCCAGTAATGTCCGATCAAAGAGTTTTTCAATCAAGGGTTGGAATTTGAAGTAGATGTCATTATCAGGGATCTTTTCCGCCACTTCAATTTCCCGTAAGTACAGGGCACCTTCATCGATGATATCAATGGCTTCTCCGAGTTCTTTCGTCGATACCACGGTATCATTGATATGTTTTGTGATCAGTCGTAACTTATAGTTGGTATGACGGGGTCTTGGTTTCTTGACTTCGGCATCAGCTGTGACCACGGGAGTTGGTTGAGGTTGTTCTTTGGTGGTAGTAACCACATCTACCACCGACTCCGCCGTGGTAGAAGCCCGACGAATCGTCCGTACCACCCGAATCGATTGCTTAAGCATTGAATGGTGTAAAGTTTTTCAGTGGATGAAGAGTGCGAGTTTGGTCGTTGGCTGGGAGAGGAAGGGACCAGTGAGGGTACGACCTGGGGGAGGTGGGGCAACGGGGGGGGGCAACAGGGACTAGCGGGGGGTTATACGGTGGTTGTAATACCCCCCATGGACTACGTGGTTCTAGTAATGTGCTAGTGTTCTACAGGTACTTGTCGGTGGTGCAATGTCTTCATCATCTAAATTGTTAGTACGTTTCTCAGGCGTGGTTTTCTTATCATAAACAATTAATATCAACTGAGCTGGGTTATGAAGTAGAGACTCTAGGTCTCGTTATCATCATAGAAAGGTACTTACTGGTGGTAATGGGATGAGGTAAGGTATATAGGTTGAGTCGATGTTCATCGCGTGGTTTTTATACTATGAGTTTGGTTGTATGCAGGAGGGGTGTTTTAGGGACCAGTGGCTCTTAACCACAAAAACCATCCAATGCCAACAACTAGTTCAAACTTTCAATTTTAATAAAAGAGTATAATAATCAATTTTCATAATCTTCAATATTTTCTAACCCGTATACACTACCCCTACCCTCCTCCCTTCCCCCCCCCCTGATTTACCCTACCTACACCCACGCACTTTCCAACCCTAATCAATCCCCTATCACTAATCACCACAAATAATGACCGACGAAGAGAAAACCACCCTGGCACCAATACTAGAGTTTTTCAACTATCATGAATATCTAGTGGATAGTGACCAAGGTCAGCTTGTGATTACTCATTTCCCCAACCCCTATGATCAACCAGCTATCGCCTCCACCACTCGAGTGGTGAGAGTACCAAGAGCTTATCATCTAAATAAACAAAGTGATGTGGTCCCCCAATTCTCCTTGGATATCCCTGGTAGTGAACAATCGGCTATAACTGATGGAACTAATCAATTTAACCCTGTAGATACCATTAATGGTATCAAGTTTGGTAAGACGCTGTGGACACCTTTAGTCCCAGCAAACATGTCGTCACAAACATTTACTCAAGTGATTTCGACGATAAATGACTATATGCAACGGGCATTTGCTCCTTCATGGATCACTACGATTGAAAATGTCCTTGACCTCTTACTGGGGGGGCTTCTAAGTGTGATTATTGGTACCAATGCATGTAAGCGAGAATTAATGCGATTGGAAACCTATATCGAAGAGATTAATACCAAAATCGCCCCAATAAAAGTGGTATCTCCAAGAACATCGGGGTTTTTAAGTATTGACTTTATTATCCCCCTGGCAAACATATGAATGGGTTTATTGATTACTTTTCTGCATAGGGAGCTTGAAGGGCAGCTTCATTAACCATGACCTTTTCCACCTTTTCACCCCCCTTTTCCACATCACTGGAATCGGCGGATCCATTAACGGTGATTTGTTCTTCATGATACCCTAATTGGGAAATGTCATAATTGTTTTCCTTCAAGTAATTGATAAAGTCGTCATCTTCACGATTGATGGCATCTTGACCGATATAAGGCAACAAAAACCAGGCGACAATGGCGGCAAACATATTAAGTGATGATGACACGTAAAAGGGTGCTTGGTTACCGAAATCGGTTTCTTCACCCCCAGCATTTTTGACAATGACAGGGAAAACCCAAGTACCAACAAATGCCCCAATCTTACCAATGGCAGCAGCAATACCATAAAATACCCCTCTAACCGGAGTAGCAGACAACTTTGATGATAACAACCCCATGGAATTACCAGGACCAAATTCGCCAAACGCAGTATAAAAGCCAAATACAACGATAAACCCTCCAATGGAGTGTTTAAGATGAGGATAACCAGCAGCCATCCCATAACCAAAGATCGATTGACAGAATAACCCAAGGGTAAGAGTGATTCTAACCCCAAGCCAATCAGCAAAATACGCCCCAAGGAAACACCCAGGTAAATAGAATACGTTCAATAACGTATTCCAACCAAAAGTCTTGTATAAATCGGCATTAGGAACGATGATCTTAATAATCGCCGAAGAATAAATCCCAAACGAATATGATGAAAAATCATAGATGAACCAAAGGATCAGAATTAACGCTAACCGGAACCAATAAAACTTGATCAATAACCACACGGGATATTTAGCTCTCTTCATATTCAACTTTTTAAATGCCTCCGATTCCGACATTCTTAATCTTAAAAAGAATAAGACCAATGGAGGGAAGACCCCTAACCCGAGGGATAATCTCCATACCGCCGTCAAGTGTCTAGTGGAAAAGATCCATAATAAGATAAGTGGAACAAATGCCGCCACCACAAACCCAAAATCAATGGCACAATTGGTGGCCATGGCAAATACCCGATTTCTCGTCCCTGCAGGTAATTGATTAGCAAATTCCGAAGAAATCACCGAAGCCGTTGGATATTCAGCACCAATCCCAATCCCAAGAAAGAATCTAAAAGCAGTAAGCGCCGCCAACATCCCATAGATCGAACCATGGGCCCCCCAAGTGGCACAACAACATAAAATGGTGAAAATGATTAAAATGACATTGGCAGCCAACATCCCCCCCTTTCTATCGATTCGATCAGCAATATACCCAAACAGTAATTGACCAACCACGGTACCAACAAAGGCAATTGATGATACATTATTAATGGCATTAGAACCTTTATATTCTTTAGGATACATCACCCCCAAAATCGTCCCCACTGACCCAATGATGGCATTGACATAACCATCACTAAATAACCCAAACCCCGCCGTCAACGCCGGCCAACATGAACTCCAATTAAACTTATAAATCTTCTCATCATCGGGTTGGTAATCTTCTTCGACTAATTGCGATCGACTCTTATTAAAAGTGATCTCATTTGGTACCAGGTCCTTCCACCCTAAAAACACCTGTTTGAAACTCTTGGGAATATCTCTAGAACTCATGATCAATGACTTAATGTGATTTATCTCAAGTTTTATAGTTTATACCTTTTGGGTGGTGCCGTACAGTTACTTAATCGGGTAATGCCACCAATAAACTTCATTGAGTATTTGATAGGTTATACATTAGGTCACAGGGAGAGAAGATGGTTATATGGGGTGATGACCCCCCACTATCGTCGTTGTTGTTGTCCACCTTCTCCTCCTCTTGGTATTGACCATTACTGACATCACCCATCACATCTGTCATCAGAGCGTGCGTTATCAAATGGTTAAAGTTATCGAACAAAAAGCCTTCCTGCATTGTGCGTATAATTTGAATGTTCTCCCACGTGTCAAAGGGTTTTCACACGGCTGAATGTGGCTGGAAATTTTCACCCCTGATATCGCCAGTTCAGACATGCTAATTATACCTCGGCTTGGCAGAAAAGTTGAAGTATTATTAATGCCAGGTACCTGAGGGTGCCAAGACAAGACCATTGGTAGGTATCCATCTATTCTATTAGGATTACGATATCTATCATGCGGGAGATATTGCGGTGTAACCACGTCGAGGTATTAACATGTTAGTGGCTAAATGGAAATGCATGATATGTCCGGGGTGAGGGGCGCATAATGTCGGGGCGATAGATTAGCAATATCTCTCTTTTTTTTTTCCTTTTTGGGTGCTGAGCCCTGGTCGCGTGTGTATATATCCATATTTGTCTATTAAGCCATCATTAATATGATTGATTGTCAAGATAGTACCTTAAACGTGGGTAGTACCTTGTCATAAATCCGGAGGGTTTCTCCGAAAGGCGCGTGTTAACATCGTCCACCAATTTATTAACCCTCACTTTTGATATTGTGGTATATTCCCATAACAGACATTACTCACGTTTTAACCAACGTTTAATTTGATCGGTGATTGCGGCACGGGCTTCAAATGGAAAAAACCAATAAATCCTAGGGGGGCATCCTAGTGAGACATCCTAGTGATATTGATGATCTCCCCAACCACGCCATCATTGGTTAATCTCCAACACGTGTATGTATCCACGTTTTCTAGGAGATGTCTCCCTGCAATCGAATCCAATAGGATCGAATGCCGCAACAACGTGGCACCTCATTTTTAATAGACGCATTAGGAATTTGGGCTCAAGTGCCGGTGATGTAAGCTATAAGGTTAACCATCGTTTGAGGAAGTTTCTGCAGCAGTTAGTGCCCTGATAATCGCCGATGATTGCTTGGCATCGGCCCGAGCTAAATTCTTCCGGATAGAAGATCCTCGGTTTAATCGATTATAATCCACCACCATCTTCTCAAGGTATTCGCCAACATGAACTAAACTTAATTCATCGGGTAATTTCTTGATAAGGTCATTAG
Organism: Diutina ranongensis (nom. inval.); assembly: GCA_030569815.1. Taxonomy (NCBI): domain Eukaryota; kingdom Fungi; phylum Ascomycota; class Pichiomycetes; order Serinales; family Debaryomycetaceae; genus Diutina; species Diutina ranongensis (nom. inval.). The sequence goes on from JAJMLP010000090.1 coordinate 14,625, forward strand.
CATCGTAAATGCCACCAAATTTACCGACAAAATGTGCCACCGAATACGTATGCACTCCCTGGCCAAGATACCATGTTAATATCTTGGTCAAATCATCTAAATTAGGTCCAATCGATTGATCAACTTCAACATCGGTCTGGTGAAAATATTCAAGAGTCATTGGTGGACATATTTGATGATGAACCGCCAAGTTTTCTGCTTGATTGAAATCATGATAATCAAGCATGGCCTCGATGGAATCAACCCCATTAAAGTATTGTAAAGCCTCTTCCTCTATTGGTAATTCCACCGCCACTTCCTTTCGTTTGAGGTAAACAAATAATTCCCATGCCTTGGTATACCAAGTAAGAAACTCATCGATTTTTTGGTATTTGATTTGCAGGGCGACAAATCCCGGCCATGTCAATTTTGGCCATGGTTCCGATACACTTTGATCGATTTTATATGTCGAAACCAACGTGGTGAATAACATGGGGATTTCTTCATCATGGTGCCATTGATGACGGATTAACGTCAATAAATGATTGAATAACATTAGCAGCTTTTCAATGATGACATCATCACCTTTATCCATCACTTCAACCAATTGTTCTTCCATATATTGAACCCTTAACACTTGAAGTTGATGGTCATCTCCATCAAGTCTCAGCATGATTTCACCATTAGTATGACGATGACGATTATCATTTTTTTGAAGAAATTTATACCCTTGATCCTTATCAACTTTAAGTACCTCGACAAGGATCTTCAGATATATTACTTCATCTGATATCGAAGGAAGTCGTTCAAGAATCGAAGCAATAACCTCAGGTTGATGAGAACTTTCAATTGCCACTTGACAATAGTTTTCTGGTTGGTGTAACCGGTCATAAACTGCCATGAGGCATTTGGTAAGTTGCTTCTGTTTAAGAATAGCAATACATCCATCATCAGCGTCTTCATTATCCCCCCAATGATCATTTATGACCCATTGATCATCATCAGTGGATAATAAGTGATAAAGGCACATCCTAACATAGGTTTTCTGAGGAATGATCTTGTATACTTGACGAAGATAATTCATTAGGAACAAGTCATTACTAGGGAACGGTTGGAGGGATAACACAAGGTCTCTGATTCCTTTAAAGATCGATAATCCTGGTTCATTTTCAATAATGGTATGGAGGTCATTATTCAGAGTATTAGTTATTCCACCACAGCCAATCATATACACCACAAGTAACGGATCAACCACAAGCTTACCTGCTTTGATTCGAGTGAGGTATCCTTTGACATTATCATATTGTTGATTGTGTAGCATGGAAACCACCACCCATTGAAGACCATACTCATGATGAGGACCTCGAAGACGATCAAGATGACTACCAATGATATTGGCATCATTTGATGATATGAGATTATCGAATTCACTTGGTTCATACACCACAAATATCGATTTATCTTCAACAATGGCGATAGATCCGTATTGTTTCGCCAACGGCATCGAGTTTGGTGATCCATTGATCATATCCACTTGAGTAAGGGTATCATTTGGGGTGAAAGGGAGATTATTAACTCCAAGGACGAATGGTTGTTTAACGATGGTTTGGGTACTTGATTCAGGTATGGATGAGGTAGGTGGAGATGGTTCTTTATCATTCACGGGAGGAGTTGATGAGATGTCATTGTTAACCGGAGTTGATGAGTCTATTTTCAGGGGATGATTTGAAGTGGTTTCTTCGACATTGTCACCTGTTATTTGGGATTGTGGGGTTTCATCAGTAGTTGGGGGATGATCAGTAGACTCTTTGGCCAGATCTGGTGTTTCATCTGATGATTCATTTGGTGGTTTGTCTGCTGTTTGGTCTGTGGCTTCCTCTGTGGCTTCCTCTGTGGCTTCCTCTGTGGCTTCCTCCGATGCTTCCACTCTAGCTTCCCCTGATGGTCCCTCCCCTGGTTCCTCCGCCTCCTCCACCTCCTCATCTGGTTTGTCTTCCACTGGCTCTTGAGCTTCCTCCTGTTGTTCATTATCTTCCCCCTGTTGTTCATTATCTTCCCCCTGTTGTTCGTTATCTTCCTCTTCTTTACCAACCTCCCCTCGGTAAACTTCAACTAACAGTTCCAACAGATACACCACCAATTCTCTCTTCACCATGGTATAGACACTAGGCCACATCACCGCCACACTCAGAGGATACTCCCCCATCATCATCGTTCCTCGAGTAGCATCCCCCAACAGATCAACAAACATCGCCATCGCCAGCTCCCCATCCAGCTTGATCGTCAACATATACTCATCTTTAGGTTTATCGGCATCTTCAGCAGTATAATCAATGATGAATGGTTCGATACTCTTATCACCACCCCGATAATCTCCCATGGGGATCTTCCTTGTCTTTTGAAGATCAATGATATCATAATTCTTTTTATTGGCCACAAGCACCAAATTGCTATAATTCTGACTTAGACCCATCAGCAGTACCCCTTTTATCAGTCCCAGATACCCAATATCTTTTAGGGCTTTAATTTGGTCCCCAATCGAGATCACACGAATCTTACTCAACGTAAATGTTAAAACCTTATCATCAATGGCATTATTACTGGCCAGCAGTATATTTGCAGGGTTCTGGACTCGAAGCATGGCCACATCATTAACTTTGGTCATTTTAACCGTGGACCATGGCGCCAATTCAGGAAGGGAATAAAGCACCACTATCCCCAGATCAAGAACCACCAAGAGCCTCTGAGTGTTTGGTAAAGGAATCAACTTTTTCACTTGTCCTGGTACTGTTCCTTTTAACGCTGGGTGATCATCAATCGACGCCAGCATGATATGGAAATAATGGGAGGCGTCCTCGAATTGGTGGAAATGGAGCAATTGGCCATTCAGAGTACCGATGTATAGGTTTTCCCCGTTATCACAACAACATAGATATGTTATGTGACCGCATGTTGAAGGGATTTCCAAAGGGATCTCAGTCACGGTTACCATCGGTGGTAGTGGTGGTGCGGCTCTTGCGGACATGGATAAGTTGAGAGAGAGGAGGGAGGAGAGGTAAACCAAGGTAGAGATAAGGAGAGGAGGGAGATAAGGAGAGGAGGGAGGATAAGGGAGAGGTAAGTAGACAATTTCACCATTGAAGTTGAGGATAATAAACAAACCATTTGATTATTATTAATCTTGGAATCATAGCATCTTGGTATCTTGGTATCTTGGTATCTTGGCATCATGGCATTATGACATCTTGGATCCTTCTAGGTATCCTATTCTATCAACACTTTATCCATACCGTCAACATTCAAGGGAGTTCATCATTGTTGGATTATCCACTGTTAGCTGGATCATTGCCCCGGTTCTATCACCATCTATCACCATCTATCACCATTTATCCACCTAATCTAGCAACTGATTATACCTCAACCATGGTTGCCCCTAATTCAGGAATCCTCCCGCCATGATGGCGTTTACCCACACGATGATACAGCATTGGTGCCGGAGGGATCCGACTACCAATACTCGAGGTAGGAAGGGGACGTCCCAGTAAAGGGATTGACCTTGGTACCAACGTCATTCGTTTATGATCCACCACTTGCGCAAATGGATTACTCCGTTTGGTGGGAGACATTGTCAGGTGGTAGATCGATGTTATGGTTGTTTGTTTATTTATTTATTATTATATTGTGTGCAGTGAGGATGAAAGATCGATCAATTTTTTTTTGGAAAAACCAGGGCTTGCTAACCGTGCAGATCAGGGCGCATAATCAGACCGATCATCGGTGATGATAGATACTGGTTGGATGAGATTAGTAATATGAAGTAAATTAACGGTAATATGAGATGAATGGGTTAAAAAGGGCATTTCGGGGTCTCCCCATAACTCTCCATTGGATTTCCATTGATAACTTCTCCGATTACAGTTATTATCAATCAAATATATCAAATTACTCAAATGGATGAATACTGAGTGATTGGTAATATCCAAAATGGGTAATGGTAATTTAATAAACAAGGAGGTGATTAATTGGAGTTTAGACACATCCCCATCACCTGAATTGACCATTTGATAATGACACTCGATGATTACTTGGTCAAAATCAACCACAGTTGATAAATCAATATCATCATCTTGTCGAATGGTTAACACATCAATAGGTAATGATTTTGATGGGGTGATGCCTGGTAATAATAAACAACGATGAAGGTTTTCATTAAATGGTTCATGATCAAACATCAATGAGATTAATACCATCATTTCGAGGGTTCCCCGAAGATTATAGAGAAATATCAAATGGCCATGTTTACACCCAGTAGGAGGACATGAGGTAATCAATGATGGTTTAAGTATTAAATGGGTATTCATAATGGTAAACCTGGCTGGAACTGATAAGGACATTGCCAAATATCTTAACCAACAAGTGATTTCTACCAGAGGGTTATTAGTATAAGAATCATTGACGATGGTGGCGATGAGTTGGATATAGTTTTTGTCGTTATAAAAGGCGTAAAGGAGATTAAAATGGTCCTCGTTTGAAAGCCATTGGATGATTTCGTGATAGATATCACAGGGGAGGGTCAGGAAGGTTAAGGCCATGAGGTTTAGGTTGGTTTTCATTGGTATATAAATGGTTATAATCAGAGTACAGAGTATGTCATCTAGTTGGTTCCTTAGGAAGAGACGTTGTGGCTAGGGATTGGCAGAGTGTGACTATCAGTGACTACCAACATTACAATGATGGTTAAGAATATAAGATGGGAATAAACATAAAACCTCTATCTAGGTTAGACCCCCATGAGAGTGCTTTACTTTGCCATTAATATAGGCAACTATTTTACAGGTATTATACCCCCTATATATTATCATCAGATAACATGGTAACATGGCGATTCCCACAATATTATTAGCTAATTACATCGATATATCTCCGCGTATATTAGCCAAGTAATTACCATGCACTTCGTCTACCCACATACCGACCATTGGATACCAATCAATACCATTAATTAATATCCCAATATCAATAGCTCACATTATCATTATCTCCCCTTAATCCCCCGTGGCTACCCATCATCTCTTATTAAACTACATCTCCATATAATATCTCCGTCGACATTAATTAAATCTAAGCGAGTATGCACCTCTGCGTATCAATGAGCCAATGGTGACCGCTACGTGTTAACCATCGACGATTGACACGAGGTAAACATCCATAAGAATTAAACCATCAAAACACGTTAGACAACCTCATTGGTATACCCGTTTCCTCAGTTATCTTCCAGTAGACGATGTTTCACTTTACGATACCATCGTTTCATTAAGATGCACCACCAATACCCTCATCAAAACCCGCCCCAAGATAATCATCAATTAATTACTACCAAATGATTCTAATTAATTTATAATGGTATATGTTACCATACTTCTAACCCCTCCCCCTCCCCCTGACATATCATTAATTAGCTTATTGAGTTAACTTGTTGTCCATACTGTGGACACCCATGCAACCATGCTGCGGAGTGTTAATGAGATAAAAAATAATCATCGATTATTGGCATACCCATGACGACGGGTTTGTTTGAGTAAGTGTCATTAACCACTAACTAATATCTCATCATGTCGGTGATAATGGCCCAACAGCGGGCTCGCAAGCTATTCCTCGAAATGGAAGATAAGAAAGAACGCCTACAAGATACCAGCTTACCTCAAGCAGCATCACCTCAATTCCCCCCACTCAATGGATATAATTTACAGCTTTATTCGACATTAAAGACTCATAGTGATAAATTGGCCAAAGTGTGTTGGGGTCAATCGACGACGTTATTACTGAGTTCGGTCGATGGTTATATGTTCTTATGGGATACCGTGACCACGTTTAAGCGGTCGGCGGTTCAATTGACTCTGAATTGGATGTTAACCTGTGGATTAAGTCCTAATGAACAAATAGCGGTGGCAGGAGGTCTTGATAACCTTTTACTGGTGTATAACTTAAAAACTCAAGATTTGGTGACGAAACCAGCGATACAATTACTGGGACATCGTCAATATATAAGTGATTGCTTTTTCATCGATGGTCAACTGGTGGTGACTCTGAGTGGTGATCGAAATGGCATTTTATGGAATCTTGACGTCGGTGTCGCTACCAGAGAGTTTAGTCATACTTGGGATGTGTTATGTTTATCTAAAGCCAGCAATAATACCTATTTCCTGGGGTGTAGTGATGGTACGGTGACGTTATGGGATATTCGAGTCAATGACCCCGTCCAGAGGTTTTTAAACCCATTGAGTGGTGATATTACTTGTCTTAAACTGTATTCCGATGGCACGTCATTTGTATGTGGATCGGAAGATCGAATGGTTCGGATTTATGATACTAGAAGTGATTGTAAAATCGGAGATTATTGTTTAGGAGGACGATCGTCGGCGCTGAGTGTTCATTCCGATAATGCTCTGATTCTGGCGGGGTCGGTATTACTGGTGGATATACTGAAGGGTTACCGGTTGGTATATGTCACTTATCGGGGGTTGAATAAAGTGGTGGTATGGGATACGTTAAGAGGAGAAGTTGTTGGTCATATCGGTCAAGGTAAGAGTCAATCGGGACAAGTATGTATAGGTGATGATGGTACGGCGATGGCGGTTAGTTCGTGGGATGGTTCAATTGAAGTATGGCTGGTGTAGACAATATTGTCCTTATAGGGTTAACTGTATCGTGCAATTATTACATTTTCATTATTAATCGGTATAGGTCACGTGACAAGGGTCCTGAAGGATGTCGTATATGAATTGGGATATTAACATGATCAATCGACTAAAGGGTATTACTAAAAAATGGCTGAGGTAGACAATATTCTCCTTATAGGGTCTGTATCGTTCATTATTAATCGGTATAGGTCACGTGACAAGGGTCCACCGAAGGGTGTCATCTATGCATTAACACGACATGTTAACATGATCAATCAATTATAGGCGATATTACTTATTTAGACAATATTCCCCCTATATGGTGGGTTACTTGGTATCACTCACATGACTTTTGTTGAACCCATCAAAAAATCATCTCCGTACTAGTTTCCCCATTAGGACATTGCTAGCGCCATCAGTCGCCTCGTCCGCTACTCCTCTTCTCCTATCTACCCCTCAAATCGGATCTCGGGCCTACGGGTCTACTCACCAACCTAATTCATTATTCGTTAACTATGCAAAGATATCTTAAGGTTCCCGGAGGTGCAACGTCCCCAATTTATGGAAAATGGCATCGATCTGGTGATGGAATTCAATATCATCCAGGGCATCCATATCACACCACAGCTTAGTTGATTTCACCAGCAGGATAAGTGTAGGCAAGGTATTATCATACGAAGTAGGTTGGCGATGACTAAATGTCGACAGTGATCTTGATGCCACATCAAACATCCCCACCGGTTCGAGAATATCATCATTATCATCATCATCATCATAATCTTCTTCTTCCATGGTAAATCCATACACCAGCGTCACTTCAAATTGCGACATGAATGCTGTCAAATCCCGATGTTGAGGGTTTTCAATAATCACCAGGTTTGTGAAACATTCAAAGCATGAACTATTCATATTGGAATAGATATCATAAAGAATCGATGGCAGGCGACAAAACTCCCGGAAATTGGTATCTTCAACCGTAGTTGGTTTAAATGGGGCCAGCCCAAAGATTGATACCAACATCAAGATACCAAATCCCCAATAATCTGCCAATTGAGCATTATAGCGTCCCAGATCATCACTACCACCACCAGCAACATCAAACATTTCTGGAGCCATATACTTTTCACTACCAACATTCATTTCTTCCAGAATCAATTCATTAGTAGCCAAACCAAAATCACAAAGTTTGAAATTTCCAAATTGATCATAAAGGACATTTTCCGGTTTTAAATCCCGATGATAAACCCCTTGACGATGACAATGTTGTAAAGCCAGACCAATTTGAGCACAAAGCTTAACACATTCATCGGTAGTTAAATCACGTTCATGAATCAAATCATAAACATCACCAACACAATATTCCAATACCAACACCATATCATCGCCATCCTGAAACCAATGCAATAATTGACAAACCCCCGGATGATTACCCACCCGAGTCAACATGTCAATTTCTCTAGTAGCCACCTTATGATTAGCCACCCGCTTTAAACAAACAACTTCTTCTTCATCATCATCGCCGGCAACTTTTGCCAACAGCACCAGTCCAAACAGCCCCAGTTGTAACTGGCGGATCACGGTGTATGACTCCATATCAATTGGTATAAATAAGCTCTATAATCTTCCCTAAAGGGTTGGGGTTTTTTAATTAGGTAACTGGATCAAGGTACGGTTAACAATAATGTGGTGAGGTTTTGTGCAGTGGGGGTTACACGATTATATATAGAGTGAGGCCACAGTTTCTTGGGGAGGAGAGACGAGGGGGGGGAAGGGAGAACATTCATGCACACGAGCCCTTATCGCGCCGCCCTCCTGCACCTAACCAATGACTTGATTTTGCCAATCTAGGTGATAGGGGCCGTGGCGTGAGGTCACGTGGACGGCGCTATCTCCCAATAGCCATTATCATCAAACTAGGGTATTAAACGAGGATAAATTAATAGGGTGATAACTCCCCCCTATTTGTCTATGGGATCTCCTCCCCCTCCCCCTATATCATCATTTTTCACCAATTAACTATCAAAAGAAATAAACGTTGGGGGGGGGAGAGAGATTTACCCGCACACGACATTGACTGATTAGGAATTTCCATAGCATTCGATGTTGACGCTAAGCGCTAGCGCCCAGCATTAGTCATAGCAAACCACCACACGCCATAGCTGTAATCTCTATGGCTATTGCTATGGCTCAACCATGGATAAACCGATTGATGAAATAAGTGGAGGGGGGAAAAGAAATGTAGTTATTCTAATTGTGGTGGGTGGGTCCACAATGCCACACCATCTACTGAAATAGGCTAAATCAATCGATTGATTGCCATTCATTAGATTAATTTACATTAAGTAAATATTGTTGAATTACAACTTCTCTTCCTTCTTACCCTTTTTCAAGAGGTCATCGATCTTTGATACCAATGATTCTGGCTTTGTCGTCAGAGCATACCGTTCCACCACGTTACCTTGTTCATCAATTAAGAATTTTTCGAAATTCCATTTGATTCTTGTTAATCCCAATAATCCACTCTTTTGTGATTTCAAATATTTGTATACTGGATCGGTGTTATCGCCATTAACATCGATCTTTGCCAATACGGGGAAGGTGACGCCATAATTGACTTGACAAAAGTTTTGAATATCTTCATTTGATCCTGGTTCTTGACCCATAAATTGATTACAAGGGAATCCAATGATTTGCACTGGTTGATCATGATATTTTTGGTACAACTTTTCCAAATCCTTATATTGTGGGGTAAACCCACACTTCAGAGCGACATTGACAATCACCACCACTTTACCCTTGAGTTGATCAAATGGGTAAGGGTTACCCTTGGCATCTTTAGGGGCTAAATCGTAGAAGGAATTGGTCATGGTGATTAGATGATTGTAGATGGTGTGAGATTTAATCAGGGGTCAAAGTTAATTGGTGCGGCTTGGTGCGGCTTACAAATTGTCCTGTATTTTACCAGGTGCCGACTCCGGGTCTAGCCCTTTAAAAGGTCTTGGGGTAATAGGTATATCAAAATAACCAAAGAGGTGGTAAATATAGAGGTGGCGAAGATTTGGTCAAATGGAAAGAGATATATTAGAGTAAGTAATCAACGTTTCTATTGTCATATGGATAATTGAATGTAGAAGCTAATAAGTAACACGATGACTACTATGGTGTTGGCTGTGAGTAGTGGCCATACGCTGTATTAGGTGTACTACTAGTGAGTGTTCACTGTGTTAGGTTGAGTACAATGGATGTTTGTGTGCTAGGTTTAGTACTATAGCTATTGGCTGAGCTAGGTATCAATTCATATAAGGATCGAACCATTGCCTTTTATGAATATTCCAAAACGAGATTCTCAAATCAATTATCACAACGGGTAAAGATAAAGAAAGCTAAAACCGTTTATGAAGGAAATGCCGCAAGAATAACCCCGGCAGCCATCCCTATGACTCGGACTACTGGCTATAAGATCGCCCTTAGAGTCGATGGTGATATATTACGTAGATAACAACCTCATAGGAGTCAAGATGAACGGTATAAGAGTATTAACCAGAAGATGTTATATATGAGACGTAAAAAGGCCTCCATGAACTGGGTCCCTCCATCGAAGGCAATGGTGTTAATATTTGAAGAATAATGTGATATAAACGTAAATTGACCCCAACTGGGTGTTCCCTTTGATAGGTGTACTACCAGTGCCCATTGGCTGTGCTAGATGTACTACTAATGCACATTGGTTGTGCTAGGTTTAGTACTAGTGTTTGTTAGCTGTGTTAGGTGGCCATTAGTCCCATTAGTGTGCTAGCCACTGATTCCCCTTAGTGTGCTAGGTGCAACTAGTGCCGTTTTGATAGTTGAAGAACCATCTAATTAAACGACGTTATTTTCATGGTAATAAACCCTCAACCACTGGACCATCATAATCAATCATTACCACAGTTGATTAGATGATTACTCCTGAGATTCCACCCAAGCAACCAATTGAACGAGATGATAAGATCAGAGTATATCGAACGTGATGATAACATCGGAATATATCGTAAGAGATGACAATAAACGGAACTGATATCACTAATTGCCATGGCCGTTGTCGTCGTCAAGCCCTTGAACGATCATTTAACCATTCATTGATTGTTTCACTTGATTCGTCGGTATTCCATGAATTACAATGATTGTCCATTTAATGATTGCCCGTTAATGATTGCCCGTTTAATGGATGAACAGCACTGATAAAGAGCCCCGATTCTATCAACTAACGTATTCATACATCCCCAACTTCATCCCATCTCTGTGGAACTACCAAGGCATCCACCAGTTTAATTTCACTTAACCATGTCCAAACCGTATAGATATGGAGATATAAATAAACAAGTGCCTTGATGACCCGTGCTACCAGTTAAAGGATAATCCAGTAGATACCACCACTTGTCAGCAACATATCAACGGTGGAGTGGTACCACTTATTGTGTCTGCTAATGACCATTCCATTCAAACGTTTTGATACTGATGATTTATTTTGATAAACCGTCTCCAGCTATGTAGATAAATTGGGGTTATATTCAATATCTGATTCTTAGTTATCGATGAAACTTGACCCCTTTATGAGGTAGGATGGGACAAATTCAATGGTGCCATCGATTATATTGATGATGATAAGGGTATGATTGGAGAGTAGTTATTGGTAGCCGTTACCTCAACTGGTTGATGATCTTATTCAATGATTCGGAAAGAGGTGACGAAGAAGATTGGCGAGGTGTTTACCACTGTATGCTAGTTTAATAGAAGGTAGTAATCACAAACACTCATTAGTACAACACTCACTGGTAGCACCCCTAGTACGGCGAACAGCCAATCAGCGATTAATTGTCCCAACACTAGTGCTAAGTTTAGTACTACTGATATTGCTGGGCTAGGTTTAGTACTAATGCCATTGATTTAAATTCCATGGCGCTACGCTATCATTTCAATGGGAACAGTTTATTCATCAAACAAGTTCTATATGCAAAATTATCATAAAGTCATTCTCGACCAAAACGAAGTAAATATACAAGGATACCGCACGCGGGATCTAATCATCAACTGGTAACCCCCCTGCTTAGTTGTTTTCGGGTCTCAACTTTCTCACTTCCTTACCAACTCTCCAGATTTCCATATCTCTAATGGTTTGTAATTCCTTTTCCAACTTTTCTCTGTAGTCGGGTTGAGAGTTAAAGTCAAGAGATCTTTGAGTTTCCTTACCGGTCTTGACGGAATCGTACAATTCTTCGAAAACGGGCTTCAAGGCATCCTTAAACTTGGGGTACCAGTCAAGAGCACCTCTTCTGGCAGTGGTGGAACAAGCATCGTACATGTAGTCCATACCGTACTTACCAATCAAGGGGTACAAAGATTGAGTGGCTTCTTCGACGGTTTCATTAAAGGCTTCCGAGGGGGTGTGGCCATTTTCTCTCAAAACTTCGTATTGAGCGAGGAACATCCCGTGAATCCCCCCCATAAGACAACCTCTTTCACCGTACAAGTCAGAGTTGACTTCTCTTTCAAAAGTGGTCTTGTAAATGTAACCAGACCCAATGGCAACGGCCAAGGCAATGGCCTTTTCTTCAGCCTTACCGGTAACGTCATTCCAAACGGCATAAGAAGAGTTGATACCTCTACCTTCCTTGAACAACGATCTAACGGTTCTACCGGAACCCTTAGGGGCAGCCAAGATGACATCAATGTTAGAAGGAGGTTCGACATGAGTCAATTCCTTGAAAACGGGGGAGAACCCATGGGCAAAGTACAAAGTCTTACCTTCAGTCAACAAGGGCTTAATGTCATTCCAGGTTTCCGATTGAGCGGCATCAGACAACAAGTTCATAATGATGGTACCCTTTTGGATAGCTTCATTAACATCAAACAAGTTTTCACCGGGGACCCAACCATCTTCAAGGGCAGCCTTCCAAGAGGCACCATTCTTTCTAACCCCGAGGATGACGTTAAGACCATTGTCTCTAAGGTTCAACCCTTGACCGTACCCTTGAGACCCGTAACCAATCATGGCGAGGGTGTCATTCTTAAAGTATTCCAACAACTTTTCCTTGGGCCAGTCCGATCTTTCGTGGACAACTTCTTCGGTACCACCAAAGTTGATGGTCTTCAACCCTCTGGTGGCTTGGATAGAAGCAACCGAAGGTCTGGCAACCACGGCTCTAGCCAAGGTGGTCATAGCTCTGGGGGCCATCACGGGTCTGAAGGCGGCGGTTCTAGCAACACGGGCAGCGGCTCTAAACGACATTGTTATGTTTGATTAGATTAGTGGGAAAAAAAAAATCTTTGGTGGGGCGAGCGTCCCTTTTATAGTTAATTTGCTGGAGCGAAATTTTTCAGTTGCTAAGGTGGGGTCGACATGTGGGAAAACTCATGGGGGTTTCGTATATAAAAACGGCGAATTTTCGGGCGGGGAAAGGGTCAATTGGTTTATTATGAGGTGAGGAAACACTAGGGGTTATTTTTCACCTTTGTTTATTATCAATTTTTATCGATAATTACCATGGATGGTGTTCAGGGTCAACTGCACTAACTGGTAGGGATCGCACTATTAGTCACGTGGCGAGGTATCGTGACTCAGAATGATCCGGGCCGGTATAGGAGACGTCGTATGGATGCATCAAGACAGGTAACGGACAAGGGGAAGGTATCGAATAAAAAGGGGATAAACTGTATAGGGATGTTATTAACCAATAGCTTTAATCATTACTAATAGAGATCATGTTGTTTATTATCTCAATGGCATCTAATAAGGGTATATTAATCGCCCACTACCAGTGAGCGCAGTGAATGTCCGATGCGATGCCGTAACCGGCGATGGCAATCATTGACACCGTTAACGCTGAGGTCCGGAGGGTGAAACCGACAACGGGGCGGAAAAGGTTAATGTCTTAATTGAGCAGATAAGTTATTGACTCGTTACCAAGGCTATGTGTAGTATTAAGGAGAGGGAGGGGGGGGGGCTGTCTCGTTGAATTTGGTATAACTAGAGATGATTATAACTAGAGATGATTATATCTAGGGGTAATTTGATTGGTCATTGATGATGGGACGACAATCATTGGTGTTAATTAAAAGGGGAGATGCAAGGAATCATTAGTGGGTGCGAGCGAAGCCATCTGATCGATGGATTTGTCGCCGTGTTTGCGGATGAGCGGATGCATTGGTCTTCCGGTTATGAGCGCGCGGTACCAACTTCAGGACCCTTTCATGTTAATGGTTCGAACGTAAGAAGTTTAACACGATTAATATTAAATTTTTCAAATTTTCTAACAATTATCATATCATGGGTAGTTTCAAAAAAATGTATATAAAATAATTCAACAAATGACAATATAAACATAAATAGATAAACATAAATATCACCTCATCAACATTACCCCATCAATTACGGATCCCCACTTTCTATTCTCATTCTCATTCATCATCGTCGTCTCTTACACCGCACCACCATGACCCGATCAATTGACGCCATCCTCGTGGCTATTATCGGGTACCACCTATACATAGCGCCTTATACCAAGGTAGAAGAACTGTTTAATATCCAAGCGATTCATGATATCCTCAATTATGGGGTATTTCCTCAACTGACGGTCATTAACCATTATGATCATATTGAATTCCCTGGGGCGGTTCCAAGAACTTTTATTGGAGCATTGATGATTCTGGGGGTATCCAAATTCATCATGTTCTTTCTGAAACTATTTGGTCATCCCTTGATTGTTAATGGTGCTACTGAAGCTGAATTGGCTCTGGTGGTTAGAGGGGTATTGGGAGTGGCTAATGCGTTTGGGTTAATTGCTATTAGACAAGCAGTGGATAAGATTACCGTTAGACTGAAGAGAAATATCGGGTTATTCTATATGCTTTTCATTATTGCTCAATTCCATTTGCTTTATTATGCTTCGCGGACATTACCCAATTTTATCGCCCTCCCCCTTGTTAATTATGGTATTTCCAAAATTATTATTGGTGATTTATCGGGGATTTCATTATTGGCATTTTGTGGTACTGTTTTCCGCGTTGAAATCGGGGTATTAGCCGTCATCATCGCTTTGGTACTGTCGGTTGGGTTTAGAGCGTCTTCCCCCATTGAAAGTGCTTTAAATATCATTACTGGATGTATGATTGGTTGGATTAGTACCGTTAGTATTGATCTGTACTTTTGGGGTCGGTTTTGTTGGCCAGAATTAGAAGGGTTTTTGTTTAATGTCATCGATGGTCATCTGGTGGCTTGGGGCACCGAACCATGGAAGAATTACTTTACTAAATACTTGTTTCAATTGTTTGCTCCACCCACGGCGTTGCTCTTGGTTATTCCTGGTCTTTTTAGAGACCCAGTCACCGAATTGACCGGTGATACTTCCAATGATAAGAAAAATGAGGTTAGTCACCCGGCAAAGAACTCATTACGGATCCTTACGGTGCTGGCATTGTTATTTGTGGCAGTGATGTCATTTCAACCTCATAAGGAATGGCGGTTTATCATTTATGTTACCCCCATCCTTTCCGTCAATGCCGCCAATTCCCTTAATAATGTATGGATAAGAAGATCACAACATTTCACCAATGTGATCCTTGTATCGGGGTTATTGGTTACTTTGATCATTGGCGCCGTTGGTGGGTTGGTAATGGGGTATTTCTCATCGTATAATTACCCTGGAGGTGATGCCCTTAACCAGGCCACCCATTGGATCGATAACCACTATTCTCAACAACTGGTATTGGTGCATATGGATGTGGCATCGTGTATGTCGGGGATTAATCGGTTTGGTGAGGTTAAACGGTCGAGTGATGCCGTGGTTTATGATAAGAGTGAAGACTTTAATGTATTGAGACAAATTTGGGATGATATCGATATTCTCATCTCGGAAATCCCTCCTGATGTTAATGAAGGGTGGAGCCATGTTTATACTGCTCCTATCTTCACTGGAGTAAGCTTATCACCGGTGGTGACCATCCTTGAATTGATTCGTCTGGACCCAACTACCTATGGGGTTAAATTCGCCAAGGGAATCATTCAAGACCTTGAAAATGGTAATATTAATACCGTGAGGGATATCCTCCGACAATCGGTGAAAACAAAGGATTATCTTTATGTTTATCTGCGTCATAGTTAAATCATTATAAATGGTAAACAATCACCATCAAAATCGCCTCTTTTACATGGGAGCATTGTTCCAGCCACAAGCATTGAAGGTTAGTTAATCTTAGAACTAGTATTGAGTGGAAGTAGCCCGCCTTAACCTTGGAAGGTGGAGTTCTTGGTGGAGTTGGTAGTAAGGTTGGTAGTCAAGGTGGAGTTAACCAAGTTGAAGGCAACAACCAACACTGATACCATTGGTTCCGTTGATTCAAAGTAATCATCTTTTTATAGGGGTATTCAGCACTTAATCCAATTATCAATAGAGTGAGGTTGAAACGATGATGATACCATTATTATACCATTACCCCGTTCATTCCTAAAGAGGAAAGGCTTGTTTACAGTTATTAGTGCCATACCAATTGACTGTCCATCGTCTTTATATATTTTAATGGGTAGTTGACTTATATCTAGTGAGATTCCGGTAACAATGAGGGATTCTAAGGATCTGTTATATCTGTTATTCCGTTACAAAGTGGTGGTTATAGACTTTCTGCCCTTTATTTCATAGCTGGTGATTTTGTTCTTCTCATACTATGGGAAGGGTCTTCCAGTAGGGTTGTTGACCGGAAAAGTTGTAATTAGATTTAAAGTAGTGAATGGACTTTTGGAACTAGGTGATGTGTTAATTATACTCTAGTTGTCCTCCATTCCACCCTTTTATCAGGTGGTCAATTAATTCACTATGGTTTAATCATTTTCGTCATGATAGACTATGACATAAACTGATTGGCACCATGACTTTGAAGAAATCACATATTGAACAATATACCATGGGTTTCAACTTTTTACAACGATTTTATTACCTATATCAATTGTGATACCAACCGTGGTAATCTAGTGGGGGAGGGGGGTGCTCTCATGTCAATGACCTTATATTGTTAAAGATGTTGACGAAACAAGCAATCGTCAACACTACCATGAAAGCTTTCACTTTGAATAACGGCCAAACCATCTCTATATTAAGATTGGGTATATTACGTCGTAACTGACTACTAAACCAGTGTATGGCCGTTGTTGAAGCACTTACGGTTGGATACCGTCATATTGATAGTGTCATGTGTACATTAGTGACGAGGCCATTGGTGGGGCAATTAACGATGGGGATTGCTAGAGATCATGATGATCTCACCAATTATATCGAAACTTGGGGATCTTTGAATAAGAAAAAGATAAGACTGATTGTGGTGCTGTATATGACAATGTCCAATTTGAAAGCGTATTGGCGGCAACCCCACCTCAGTAGTACCCGTAGTTAACCAAGTGGAATTACAGCCATATCTAAATTACAAACAACAACACAGTTCCATTAGGTACAGTTATCCGACGCTAATGGTTGTATTCTCGTGTTGGCGGTAACGATGGGGTTTCTTATGATCCTAAGAATCAGGTGTTACTTGTACCTCTACTATTTTCCACAATTTGATAAATGGATATATACAGGATATAAATCAACTAAAATAATTGACGTAGCTGGCTTTCACCTAGCACATCGATCAGCCATTGTTCTTCACCTAACAAAGCGGACAGCAACTGCTAGTGAACCTAACACAGCGAACAGCCTTTAGTACTTCACCTAACACAGCGAACAGTCACCAGTTCTTCACCTAACACAGCGTACATTCATAGGACACCACATAGCACAATGTAGTACCATATTGAACCTAGCACAGCGTACAGATACTAGTACTGAACCTAGCACAGCGTACAGATACTAGTTGTAGCCCTAGCACAACCTACAACCATAGTATTGCACCTAGTACAGCAAACAGCCATTATTCACCTAGTAAAGAACCATAGTACATCACGTAGCACAGCGTACAACCATAGTGCTTCACTTAGCACAGCGTACAACTACTACTAGTGAACCCAGCACAGCGTACAGTCAGTGGTACACAGCGTAGCAATGGCCCATTACCTAGTAAGATAACAAAACAGTATACAGCCATAGGGGTATCCGTCCACGACCAGGAACGGCTTATTCAACGGTTTGATCGACATCTTGATAAACAAAGTTCGACTCCATGTGTTCCTGTTTAGCAGAACCTTGTTTCAAAGGGTTTGAACAATAATCATTCAAATAGGTGTTGTTAATCGGAGATAAATAGATCAGTTAATGGGAGTTTTAACCAAAGCTTAGGTTTGTAAAATTGTGAGGTAATGGGGAGTTTTAATAAAAGTAAAGGATATAACGGTGTATATTGGGGTTTCAAAACACCCAATCAACTTGTGCCAACTTTGGTATATCTCCAATAGCTATAGCACAGGGTAGCTAGCACAGAACCTAGCACAGCGAACAGCCATGGCAGCAAACTTAGCACATCACCTAGGACAGCGTAGGCCATCACCTAGGACAGCGTAGGCCATCACCTAACACCGAGAACATAATCTCCCGGTGAGTGCTTCCCACGGCAGCATTTCTCCATGTATGATTTGTGATCTTTACGGCATGAGTTGGTCACAAGGCCATACAATTCAGGTATTTCATCATCGTAGGTATATCATTTAATATGTTACCATTTCCCCTGTTAGCAGGTCAGTTTTGGTGAGGAGTCCAGCACAGCATCATCTAGAACTGCCATCCACAGCACCTAACTCAGCCTACAGTCCTAATAGGTCACCTGCTGCCCTATTATTACACACAGAGTGAACACCCTTTGTACTGAACCCTAAAACAGCATACAACCATAGCCATCTGCTAGCACAACGTACAGCCACTACTAGTGTACCTAGCACAGCGTACAGTCACTACAACCTATCACAGCCTACAACGACGCTCCATCACCTACCACCAACAGCCATAGCCAATCGTCTAGCACAATGCACAACCATAGTAGTGTCCCTAGCACAGCCACTAGCGCATCACCTAGAATACCCCCATAGTACCCCTAGAGCCACAGACATGGTAGTGAACCTAGCACAACGACCTCTAATAGTTATTATATTCGTCTTAATTATAACAACCATATCAATCTTATAAATGGCTATATCTGCTAAGTAACTAAAGGGATCATCCACATACCATCGACGACGCCAATTGATGAGTTTCCCATATTTCCAACTATGGTAATTGGTCGATCAAACACAATGGGGTCCTGGATACTTCCTGCACATAGCCAAACCTCATCATCGCATCTCATCACCATTAATGGTAACGACATTGACCAAGATGATCACCACCATCGCCAAGGTTAAACCCGAGAGTATCCAATTTAATCCCTTTAGAATCACCGATGAAACTACTCGGATTAATCTCGAAAAAGCTGCCGATTTAATCAAGTTAAATCAAGTGGTGGCCTTCCCTACGGAAACGGTATATGGTCTTGGGGGTAGTGCCCTTAATGATGAAGCAGTCAAGGCGATCTATGCCGCTAAGAATCGTCCGGCGGATAATCCATTGATCGTCCATGTTTCTCTGATTGATCAACTTAAACGAAAACTCTTACCAAATGGCTATTGTCTCCCGCAACAATATCAACAATTAATCGATAAATATTGGCCAGGACCGCTTACGATTTTACTCCCAGTATTACCTGGATGTTCCATCAGTAAATTATGTACTGCTGGTCAGTCTACGTTTGCCGTTCGTATACCAAGTCATCCTATTGCTCGAGCATTGATTGAAGTCAGTGATACGCCATTGGCTGCTCCTAGTGCCAATGCTAGTACTAGACCTCTGCCTACTCGAGCTGATCATGTTCAATTTGATCTTAATGGTCGGATTCCCATGATTTTGGATGGTGGAGATAGTGAAGTTGGGGTTGAATCCACGGTTATTGATGGATTGGTGGATCCCCCAATGTTATTACGTCCAGGAGGGGTATCATTAGAACAAATTCAACAAGTATGGCCGCTGGTGATCATCGCAAAGAAGACTGCTGGTGTTAGTGAACCCGTTCGAACTCCGGGGATGAAATATAAGCATTATAGTCCCACTGCCAAGGTGATATTGGCCAAAGATGAAGCTAAGGTGAATCAATACATTAACGATCATCCAAATAAGTCGATTGCCGTACTTACCACCAAACATTTCACCCATATTACCGGCAAACATGTCTATTCCCTTGGTACCACCCCAGAGGAGATATCTCATAATTTATTTGCATATTTACGCATGGTGGATGATGAAGCCATCGATGAAGTCATCGTTGAAGCCATTGGTTATGAGGATGGAGGGTTAGCAGTGATGAACCGATTAGAGAAAGCGGCTGGAGGTACCCTCCGGTAATCTGCAGGATGGGGACAACACGGTGGTTTTGTCGCATCAATGAATAAAAATAGAAAGGTATACCCCCTCGCGCCGTATTAATATAAATTATCGCTGGTGATATGTTATTGTTATCAATAATCCTAGCGGTTGGATTAATCACGGTGAATTATTTTTCGTCGCCCCTGCAGCATGGGTCACCTTACTCAACGCAAGGGGTATCATCGTCAAACGGCACCCTCCCAACCATATACGACAAATTTAGTCACCACGCCAGAGATTTCGAAACGATTAATAAATTTTCTCTTGAACAAAAATGTGAAATTTATTTCGATAACGTCATTGACTCGCTTTATTCCCGAGTCACCAATGACCAAGATCTATTAACGGTGATTGATGCTACTCGAGTATTTAACAAGTGTTATTATCAACTGGGGTTACCCTGTAATCCTGATATTGAACAACGAGTATATCCTTGGATCACCCGGAAAATGCCGGTATATAAGGCATGGGAACACCTGGTAATCAGACGATTAAACCCTGTCCCCGATGATGAATGCTTTTGGCCATATTTCCTTAATCAAACTTCGGGTAAAGGTATCGTCATGACCGCCGCCGATGTTCATGTCACCGATTTATTGGGACAAATCCGAGGCCTTCGTCTTCTTAATAATACCCTCCCCATTGAGATTGTTAATTTCCAACCATTATCCAATCATAGTCAACATATGATTGCCTATGTTGCTACTAATGAAAAATACCCTGGTAGACAACAATCGGTGGTATTTGTTGATGCCAGTGAATCGGTAAACCCCGAGGTTATCGATCAATTTGCTGGATGGGGACATAAATTCATCGCCACGATGTTTTCTCTGTATCGAGAGATTATGTTAATTGATTGTGATTCGGTATTTGTTCAACCACCAACCCGACTTTTCGAACTGGAGAAATATTTTAATAGTGGTACCCTTTTCTTTAAAGATCGTCTGACCAATGTTGTCCGTCCTACACCACCAATGGAGTTATTAAAGAAGATGGAACCTCATGGCATCGAAACTCAATTATTTGATATTCAACCATGGGGGGAAACCATCACCAATTTAAGCTTTATTAAATGGCATCAGAATGAACTTCAAGAACTGGGGGTGGTGGTGATTGATCGTCATCAATACTTGTCTCAATTACTCATGCTGACTCAAGCGTTTCGATTCAATGGTTATAGCAAATGGTCTCATGGAGATAAGGAATACTTTTGGTTAGGGTTTATCTTGAGTGGAGATGATCATTTCCAATGGGCAGGTGATCATGCTGGGATGATTGGCGTCCCCATTACTGGTGAAGAACGATTCTATCCTCATCTGGACGCTATGGAGATTTGTGGCATGCAAGTGGCTCATTTTGTCGATGGTAACCTTTTCTGGTTTAATGGAGGGTTTGGCGGTAAAGGAGCCGCCACAAAGGAATCATGGACTGAAGAAGATTATACTCAAAGACAACGGTTTACCAATTATACCCTTGAGCAGTTTCTTGCTGCTGGAGAAAATGCCATTAATGTTAGTCATGGACTCATCCCTCCTGATGATATGGGGAGAGGAGGACAAAGCCAAATGTATGTGGTTAATAATGAAGGTGCCCCGAATGCTGGGTTAAGGGTACTGTACCATCCGTGGCAATGGTGTGGCTATTCATCGCTGGGGGTGGGAGATAAACAATTAAATGGTACGGTGTTTATATTAACTGAAGAAGAGAGGCGGTTGTTTCAAAAGTTAGGTGAGGTATGGTTTATGGATTAGATTAGATCGTTGTCGGGATCGCCGATTTCGGAGTCAAAAAAACACCCTACCCGCAGTAATAATAAAAAAATTGTGTAAATCAACAATGCAGGAAGTGACCGCGCATAAGCGAGGGGATAGGGGGTTGATTCAATTTAATTACACTAACCACGGTGGTTGACGAGGACCCTGAAGACGAAGACCCTGACGAAGACCCTTATACGACGCTAAGATATAAAAATAGTTTTGCGTTAATGGTGGCTTCATCGATGTTGACTCTGTGCAGGTAGTGTGGGGGAGAATGGTTAAGGATACCCGTATCACCAAACGGTGGCTCGTTTATCATTGACATGGTGACATTTTAACGTAAGGTACTTGATGTTGGTAATTTAACCCTAGTTGCATCGAATTTGATATTACGCGTTTTTTTAGCCATTGTTATAATTTTTTTTTTTTTTTTCTTCTTCTTCTTCTTTTCTTTTCTGGTGAAATATATTTTTTAAAACAAAAAAAAAAAGATAAGGGGACCGTCCTGGAATATCAGCAGTTGAATCTCGTAGATTGCTTGGGTTATTAATCGTGGTGATAGCCGGCATTTGATTGTGGGGAAAGCTAATGTTCAATTACACTAGGAATGTGGGTTATTTCTAAATGGGGAACGTATTCCATACAATGGAAACTTCGGAAGTCCATTAGTCATGACACTTTTAGAAAAATGTTACAAAAGCTTAATCTTTTTTTTTTTTTTTTTTTTTTTTTTTGAGGGAGAGAGGGGGATTTTATTTTTTTTTGCTCTTTTTTTCACTTTGAGAATTACTAAGAAAACCCATGCCAAGAATAAACCCTGGTACTCGTGAACACTCCCTCCATCTATTGGGTCTCCGCCACCATTGGACTTTCTGACGTTATCCGACATTATCTAAACTTAAACCTAATCATTGTGCTTCATATCTTGTGTGGTCATCGATCCCCTTAAAGTCATATAAATAAATTATATATATATTTTTTAATCTTTTTTTTTTTTTTTTTTTGTATCATTTGAGGTGATAAATTGCTTCGACGCGCAACCGTGTCTTACCCATCTTACATTAAATTTTTTTTCTTCTTTTCTTTTTTTAATTACCAAAAGATTGCCATCGTTATCTATATGTACAATGACATAAAGTTAACCTACCATAGCCATATGTAAATCCATCCTTTTATTCCCTATGCTAAATATGAATTGAATCGCCCAATGCATGCATCGTTGCTGCTGTCAGCGGCATCGAACACGTTTTAGGGGGAGAGATACCCAGAGTAGATTGTTGAGGGGGTTGACTTGTAGATCTTGTCTTGGGCGGAGTCAGGGGCAGAGTCAGCCCCAGTGATGTTGATGAACCATTTGAAAAGCAAAAATTCGCCAAAATATCAGTATATGATAATGAACTAAACGGCAGCTTTGGTGCCAGCACCGTCAGCATGCCTCGGTCGCGATACAGTTTCGAATATCTTGGTTTAATCGTGGTAAAATCCGGCAGTGAATACAGCAGTTTCAATTCGGGACGAGGTGGTGGTGGGGTAGTTGAAGTCGATGTCGAATCAAAATTGTAGCGACTAAACATCAGCGGGTTCTTAGGGGCCCGAGGAACAATGGGATCATCATCAAGTTTCATCTTTGGTGGTGATGAGGCATTCATCTTTGGGTACGCCGCCAGCAGCGTTGTAATTCGTTTGAGAACAACCTTATAATTATCCCCTTGATTATTATCCCAGTAAACCTTACCACCAACGGCATATTTACAACAAATCTCCATATTGACAACGGAATTACCATTAGCAATCGAGTCAATGGGAATCTTAAACCGAAATTGATCACGTTCACCATGAGCAAGCAGTTTATTATATTGAACAATCGACAGCGACAGTTCAAAGGTAATTGCCAGCTTCCAGCCATCAACCGTCAATTTAATTTGCACAAACTTTTCAAATGATTCATTAATAACATCAACCAACCCAACAAGACACCGATCAGAAGACATTTGAATCAGATGCATTTGAACGGGGGCAACCTTAGCCTCGGCGCCAGCGCCATATTGTTGATAAAAGTATTGATGAGGGCGAACAAGATTAGTAAAATCAATTTCATAATTCAACCCCGCTTCATCATCAGATGATTCCAGTTCCAGATGACGTAAATCAAACCCAGCAAAGGGACGACGAACTGCAGTAGAAAAGTAATCACTATCAACGACAAAATCAACGTCAAATTCCCCAAGTGGCAGTTGCGATGGTGTCAGTACCATCTTCGGCAGTTCCGAACCATCAAACATCCGAACATTGGTTAATCGATCGGCAAACTTAACCAGTTTACGGGTACAAAGATGAGGCAGCAGCATCAGTCTTGAAAGCAGCAGTAATTTCAACAGCAGCTTCACCACAACCCCCAGTTTTTTCCGAACCAAAGGAGATTGCACAAGGGGTTGCTGCTGCTGTTGTTGTTGTTGTTGTTGATGTTGTTGTTGCTTGGTTGGTGATGGAGAAAGATATTGATATGTCAAATGCTTAGGAATGGGATGCAACGTCACCAGGGACGACAGAGGCCATGTTGGCGGGGATGGTGACCCTCTAGGGGGAGTACACGGAGTTTGGGAGGATACCACAGCATTGGTAGAAGTCTTGGTAGTGGTGGTAGTCACCATCGCCTCCACCGGTATTATGATTGTTATTTTAAAGATGTAAAGAACAAAGGGAAAAACGAGTGGCATATTGATATTTAAATAAAATTTCGGAGTGAGGTGAGGGGGCGTTATCTACAGGATATTTTTTCGGCACGATAATTAAAGCCACAAATGCATCAATATTATTATTAAGTGGAAGGATGTATTACTAACCGCGATGAACAAGCCGGAATCGGGGAGACATGGAAGGGCCCTAGTTGCGTGGAACACTAAAGTCCTCGGCAAATGAGTTTGTGGATGGGGTGAGGATATGTTGGGGTTGCGTATAATCGGGTTGTGGTGGTAATCGCTATTAACGATAAAAAAAATAAATATTTTGTTGATAATAAAATAATCATCCCTGAATATAGTATACTTGACAACCACACTTTTTAGACTATGTGATAAAAAGATAACTACCAATGATGAAAAAAAAAAAACCAAATAGGGGGATAATTATAATGACACTTTTTTTTTTTGTTGTCTTTTTATTGGTGTCTACATCCCTCATTTTTCATTCAAAGCAATCTTACAAAGAAAAAATACCGTGTCATATAATTTTTTTCTTTTCCTTCATCCCTCATCATTCTTTTAATAATGTCATCTGTATCAACACTTTTCATCGCGTTATTTGCTGCACAATTCTTTACTTTAAAAAACTTTCGGGGATTGAATAACTATTTACATAATTATTTCTCCACATTAAAAACAACCCCCCAACCATTCGTTACCAATTCAACTTTATCATCGAAGATGATGGATGGTCCGAAAACGGATATTTGATGAGATGGGGTGGAATTCACCCAGGATACGCGTTCGAGGGTTAAAAATATTTCGAAATCCTGAGCTGACAATCTGCGAGTGCGAAAGATTCTTTTTTAAAAAATTATTGACTCTTATTTTTTTTTTTTTTTCTTATTCAC
>JAJMLP010000091.1:0-39531 GCA_030569815.1 Diutina ranongensis (nom. inval.)
TTTTTTTTTTTTTTTGGCTAGGGGAAAAGGTTAACTAAATAATATATTAAGTTTCCCCGGATGGCCGCGTGTGTACCACCGCTAATTAACTGATATAATCCCCTGGTCGATTAGCTTTGGTGACGTTGCGCTATTGTTACCCATCTCATGATTGTATTGTCATTATCGTCATGGAGATATAATCCCATGAAAACCACTTGCCTAAATCATCTTGGCGTATTCTGTACATGGAAGCCATTAACCAATGAAAAATGTGACCACCGATGAAATGGCTATCACGTTACAGTGGCTAACCCCTCGAAAATCTGGATGACTCTTTTCGATGATTGAATGTTTGGGAATAACTTGCCAATCAAGGAAAGACATAGCGGGAGGCATTTCCCCACAGATGGCTACATATTTGGCAGGGTCGACTAAAATGCGGTTAACCGGAACCGCCCCGATATCGCGGTTCGATTATGTTAGGGTTCAATCCGATGGTTATTATCGAGGTTAACATTGTCAGAAAAATAAAAATATTTTTCTTGCCCCGAGATGTCAACTTGAAAACCGTCATTTAAACTGTGGCTATATTAAGCGCCGTATCCCCATCGATGATTTAAGGTTAACCACAGGGATAAAAAATAATTTCGTTTGTCCCGCATAAATATCCCATGCCTTTGAAATAATCATCGACAAAAGAAAGAACTACATCATGCCAAATTTGCTAATGTCGTTAAAATAGTTCAATGTGTTTACCTCGGTAGAATTTAAGCCCCGGTGGAATCCCTTCTGTACCAGTTTTAAACGAATCTTCCATTCATCTCAAAGTTTAAAATACCGATAGTGGTTATTTTTATTTTTGGTATTGTTTACGGCTCTCGATTAGTTATTTTTTAATCCCCCATGATGCTAAGGGTTTACCTCTTGGGTTAATTAAGCCAATTAGAGATTTAATTGATCCATGGTTGTTAATTTTTATTTATAGTTTCTAATGGGGATTTGATGTCATCGTCATTTACGTTCTTGAGGATACTCAGCATAGTGATAATGTTCATGGTATTCTCCATGATGTCCCGGATTATCCATACCAACTTGAGAATACCCCCAATGAGGTTTCCTTGGAGGAATGGTAGTTCCAGTAAATGACGAGCTTTCATAGCTATAACCAGGATTAATAAATGGTTGTTCAAGTTGACCATTAGGTAACCATGAAGTGACATTAGTCCATTCAGTATTGGTCAATGCCGGTTCCTGATGATGAGGACCACCATTGGTCATTTGCGCTTGGTAACTCGATTCCCAAGAACCAATTTTTTTTATCAACCATCGTTGTTTGTCTTCTGGGGTCATTCGATTGTAAGAACACTCCACTTTATGTCGAGTACATTCACAGCATTGGGGGAATTGCTCCAGGCATTTTATTCGCCGGCGTTTACAATTATCACATCCCATTCTCAGCTTAGCGTGGGGCCGTCGTTGACGTTCATTTCGATCTCCAGAAGTCATGACAATCTTGTCTACATTTGTCGTGGATTATATACATCTTTTATTCACATTATAATTTGACCGAAGGTCCCACCGAACACTGAGAAATTTATTTTTTAACGATGCTCATGTCAGGAAGTTCAGGAACCTGCATGACAATGCCCCAGCCATTGGCTTGACATTACATCAACACGAGACCAGCCAACATCATCACCGCTACTGCAATCGAGGCCTCGTCACCGCCATTGGTACTATGAGTAACATCAGTGGGTAAGTCTTGTTCGATATTCCCCCATACCGTATGATGTTCATCATAAGTCACGACGACATATCCACTGGTATCACTAGGCAGTTCGGTGATAAAGTCAATAAAATTAAAACTAGTGATTGCAAGTACCCCTGATACATTGACAATTAGAGTTAGCCAAATTTTGCTACTAACCATGGTATTGGAAGGATGAGGATATTCGATAGAAATCGACGGCGGCCACCATTTACTTATATTCAAATTAGATCGGGTCCTTCAAGTGGTAGGCAGTAATGTAACGTAGAGCTCGCCACCGTCGTCATAAGCGGGGGGTTAATTGATTTTTACCATGACCATCACTGGGAATTAATTCCCCTTTGGTTACCCAATCCAAACGACAAAGATGCAGAATTCCTTAGTGTCGTATTAGTACGGCATACGATCTACATTACATCCAAGCCTGGTTGAGGACAAAAATTCCACCACGTCAGTAATGGGGTGGTTTTTCGTGCATCTCGCCTCGGATTCCGCTGGTGTAGGTTTCAATACCTGATAAACATTAATCTATGCATCCTCTCTCCTCATAATAGAAGTTATGTGGGATGATGGCAACTACACCACTGGTGAGAATAGCGGATTAAGATGACGTTAAATCCGGTTAGTGCGGCAGGGCAAAAAAATTACTGGTAATTTGATAAGGGAGAGAATGCAAGGTGGTTACAAAGCGGGCGCGGGGGGGGGGGGGGTTGATGACTAATCGGCCAATTGACTCTATTGAATTGTTTAGCAACGGGGCTTGAAATCATCGCCTCTAATCATCTATCTTAGATGGTGCCTCAAATTGGGGGATCCAATGTCCTCCACTCAATTAACTATCGAGTATCACAACCGAGCCTATGCAGGGATACACCACAGATATTATTTGAGGGAATTCAATATCCGGGTCAACCCACATGGCCATAACCTTTCATAACTAAACTTTTTTTTTTTTTTTTTGATTTTTTGATTTTTTTTTTGTTAGTTGCCTCTCCCCAAAGTACGTCATTAACGTGAACGTACACCCACAATTGCACAAATATAAAAATATTTTTTTTTTTTTTCTTATTGGCAACCACCACACATGAAAAGGGTGATTTACAATTGCTGTGGTGAAGATTAACCTATTCTAACAGCTTATTGTCAGGAACCCCCACGATCTAGTTTATTATTTTGTAAACTTAGCCGTTTGATGAGAGTGGGGGGTTGGTGGGGGGGGGTTACATCCTCGATCTTGGCTTGCCCCCACCATCGCTAAAGCATGAACCCCATGTATCGTGGGGGGAGGGGGCGTTGCGGCTGTTTCCCGGTAAAACATTGATTTGTTTTTTTTTTTTTTTTTTTTTTTTTTTATTGCTAGACACATAAATAAATATATAAAAATTGACATCATTGTGCAGCACCAATACATGTAGACAAAGTTGGTGGTTGTAAATGGGGAAAAAAGTGGAGAAATGGATAATACATAATCATTGGGTAGATACATTTAACAATTTCAATCTAGATCCTCGTATATCGACGTATTTGGATTAATGACGGTTTCCGATGTGCATAGTTTCGAGATGGTTAATTGACGAAGGAATGTTTTTTAAGAAATAAAAATAAAATAAAAACAAATAAATTCAGGGGTAATCCTAATGGCATTTGTAACCAAAGTTTTACATTTGACCCTAGTTTCTAATCATTACTAATTTCCTGACCTCCTCGCCTGTATATAATCGTTGGGGTGAAGATCTTGTGATAAGGGTAAGCTTTCAAATGTAGCAATTATTACCTAGGCTTGCAAATTTAAGTTCAACGTGGCGATTAAAAGTATAAACAATTATTTGGAGTATCTTTTTAACCGGAACTTCCCCTGATTGTTTTTTGTTATTATTATTTTCTTTTTTTTTTTATATATATATATCAATCCATTGATATTTATTTTTAAAAAACTATGCACCCCTTCCTTATCTTCAACATTTGATGAATAAGCGCATGTTAAACTTACGCGCAAAAATTTGACCTTGCAGGTACGCCACCCACGACATTAGGGTTGGTAACCCTAACGTTTTGGGGCGTTGTCACGTGACTACGCGGTGCGACCTCATCCCCCGACACCGTCGCACCCCAAGATATTGGTGAAAAGTTTTTGGTACCTCTTCCTACCACTAACATAATAATGTCCAGACCTCAAGCCACTGTTGTGTCCATCAAGGGTGAAAAGACTTCTACCCAAGTCCCTGTCCCCGCCGTCTTCGCCGCCCCCATCAGACCCGATATTGTCCACTCTGTTTTCACCAGAGTCAACAAGAACAAGAGACAAGCTTACTCCGTCAATGTCATGGCTGGTAAGCAAGGTTCTTCTGAATCTTGGGGTACCGGTAGAGCCGTGGCTCGTTTGCCCAGAGTTGGTGGTGGCGGTACTCACGCTTCCGGTTCCGGGGCTAGAGCTAACATGGCCAGAGGTGGTAACATGTTTGCTCCTACCAAGATCTGGAGAAGATGGAACGTGAGAGTCAACCACAACGAAAAGAGATACGCCACTGCTTCTGCTATTGCTGCTTCTGGTGTCACCTCTTTGGTCCTCGCCAGAGGTCACAGAGTTGAACAAGTTCAAGAATTGCCCTTGATCATCTCTAACGAAATCGAATCCATCCAAAAGACCAAGGAAGCCGTTGCTGCTTTGAAGGCTGTTGGTGCTGGTTCCGATATCTTGAAGGTTGTCAAGTCTAAGAAGTTGAGAGCTGGTAAGGGTAAGATGAGAGGTAGAAGAACTACCCAAAGAAGAGGTCCTTTGGTTGTCTACGCTCAAGACAACGGGATTGTTAAGGCTTTGAGAAACGTCCCTGGTGTTGAAACCGCCCCCGTTACCGCTTTGGGGTTGTTGCAATTGGCCCCTGGTGCTCACTTGGGTAGATTCGTCATCTGGACTCAAGGTGCTTTTGAAGCCTTGGACTCTGTCTACGGTTCTGAATCCACCAAGTCTTCCAAGTCTGGTTACTCTTTGCCCTCTAACATCATTGTTAACACCGATATCACCAGATTGATCAACTCTTCGGAAATCCAAGCCGTGATCAGACCCGCCGGTCAACCCGTTCAAAAGAGAACTCACGTTCAAAAGAAGAACCCCTTGAAGAACAAGCAAGTGTTGTTGAGATTGAACCCTTACGCTAAGGTCTACGCCGCTAACAAGGTCGGTTCCACCAAGGTTGAAAAGTCCAAGGCCAAGCCTTCCAAGGGGGCTTTCTCCAAGACTTTGCACGAATAGATAGTTTAACTAATATAAGTGTAAATTAAAAAGAACATCATGTAGAATATACTTCTTGATTATGCAACTAGCAACAAGTCGATGATTGTTGGGAACCTGCCCGTCTATCCAAATCCACTCCCGATTTTTGAGTGATTGGTTTAGGTTGTTCCTTTGGTAATTGGTTAGCAATGGCTTGGAATACTTCTTGCACTCCTTGTCCCGTCTTTGCCGAACATGTCATCGAAATCACGGGAACTGGCAGCGAATCAACGTAATCACTGACTACTTTAGCGTCTACTTCAGCGGGTAAATCATCCTTATTCCCTACCAAGGCAATGACGATATCTTTAGGAGCTAATTTATGGAGTTCTTCAATCCAATCCTTTGCTCGATCAAACAGAGCCGCCAGGGTGACATCATAAACACATAAAGCAGCATTAGCATGACGATAATACATTGGAGCTAAACTCTTATACCGTTCTTGACCAGCAGTATCCCAAATCTCAAACTTGATGGTGGTGTTATCTTCCAACGTCACCAGTTGAGTGAGGAACGCCGCTCCAATCGTCGACTCTCGCATATCATCAAAAGTGTTCTTAACAAACCGGTGGACAATCGACAGCTTGCCTACTGCCAGTTCTCCAAGGAGCACGAGCTTATATTGGAGGAAGGTAGACATGGTGGCACTGAGGTGTAACTGAGGTGTAACTGCTTAGGGTGACTAGTGCGACTAAGGGGCGATTAACCTTAGTAATCGTGCGAACTGGGATTCGAACTGTACTTTCAGGGTGAGGATGCCACCAAAGTAAATAAAGTTACAGTTACATTTTGTTACTATCATTCATTCATGCCAATTGGCTGGCTATATACAATGTCTATTCAATCTTGGCCAAGATTTCCTTGTCGGAGAACAACAAGTATTCATCTTCACCAATCTTGACGGGAGACCCACCAAAGTTGGGCAATAACACCTTATCACCAACATTGACCGAAGTAGGGATCAAATTACCAGTGGTGGGGTTGACTAAACCGGGACCGGCGGCAACAACGGTGGCTTCAGGCAACTTTTCTTGGTTAGCTTCAGGAATGTAAAGACCAGAGGCAGTCTTGGAAGCAGGCTTGATTCTTTGAACAAGAACTCTGTCAAAGAGAGGCTTGAGGGAAGCGGCGTTCTTTAAGAAAGACATGGGGTAAGATTGAAGTGACGGAGTCGATGGGAAAAAAACTGATGAGGTTTATGAGTGGAGGTCGCGCATGGAAGGTGATGGAAAATCACGTGGGTTCCACCACCAAAATAGAGGTGAAGATGAAGAGGGTGAATTGATGGTGAATTAATAAATTAAAGTGATTTTTATTTATTTATAATTTGTGTTTAATTTTTTTTCATTTAATCTCATTTTTTTCAAACGTACCAGATTTTTGAAACAGTACCAGTTTTCATCAAAATGTTCATTACCCTTAGTAATACCAATATTTGGGTGGCCCCTAGGTACCCCCCGCCTTATAATCCACCCCTAGGTACCCTCGCTTTATAATCCCATTCATATCGTTGGCCCTCGTCATCACCTCATCCCTCAACCAACCTTAACTATCATCACCAGCGCGTCGATTTGAATTTAACGCGTCATGCCAACCCAAGCGTTCACCCAACCAACGCAAACTCAGGAAACTCAACCACTGACAGGCACCGCTCCTGGTTCAGATTCCCTGGATAGAATCCTTCAATTGGTTTGTACTACCGGCCAATACCCTCCATTCGATATCCGTCGCGATTCAAAACCAATCATCAATGATCAAGGATCGCTGCCCCGACAACTATGGTGGGTAGGAAGAGCAGTGGATTCCGATTTACAATTAACTACCCTGTCACGATTACTGACTCGTCATTTCAAAATCTATCATGATATCAATGATAAGCTGGTGTGGATCGTCGACCAACTGACAAATGGTACCAAAGTCAATGGCAAACGACTAGTAAAAGGCCAGAATTACATGTTGAATCAAGGAGATGAAATAGTGGTGGGATTTAACGTGGATAAAGATGAAGTTTCCTGGATCGTGGTGTTTTCCGATGAATATAACCCGCAAAAACGACTGAATACCGATGGCATCAAATGCGATCAAGCGGGGATATATAAACATTATGAAATTAAACTGGAAACCATGGGTCAAGGGGCATTTGCCACGGTGAAGAAATGTATTGAACGGAGTACCGGTCATGCTTATGCCGTTAAGATCATTAATCGGCGCAAAGCATTAAATACCCTGGGAGGGTTACTGGGGGTGGATCGGGAATTGGAAATCCTCCGACAATTAGATCATCCTCATATCGTTCACCTTAAAGATTTCTTTGAGGATGCCGATAATTATTACATTGTCATGGAATTGGTCCCGGGGGGCGATTTGATGGACTTTGTCGCTGCTAATGGTCTGATCGGGGAAGATGCCACTCAAGTGGTGACGAAACAAATCCTTGAAGGAATCGCCTATGTCCATGCTAAGGGTATTAGTCATCGAGACCTTAAACCTGACAATATTTTGATTGCTCAAGATGACCCCATCAAAGTGAAAATTACCGATTTTGGCTTGGCCAAGTTTAGTGATGGTCAGACATTTATGAAGACGTTTTGTGGTACTTTGGCATATGTGGCCCCGGAAGTGATCACTGGAGCCAAATCAGACTCTCAGAACCCGAAATATCTGTCATTGGTGGATATGTGGTCATTGGGATGCCTTGTTTATGTCCTCCTTACATCTCATTTACCATTTCATGGTAAAACTCAACACCAATTATTCACCAAGATCAAACTGGGGGAATTTCATGAAGCACCATTAAAACTGTATAATGTCAGTGATCATGGCATTGATTTTTTACGTCGATGCCTTCAAGTGGACCCTGTTAATCGAATCACCGCTCAAGAAGCATTGAAACATCCATGGATTGAAGATGCTTGGAATGATGATACCCAATCACAAAAGGTCATGAGTCTTAGTCAACTGCAATCTCAACAACTGAGACGATTTGATATCAATTTAGAATCGCTGATGGTCGATGATATCATGGCGAAAGCATTAGATGGTGATCGCAGTGTCGCCAAACCAAGGAAGCAACTGTTTAAGAAACCTAATCGGGTCCAACCCAGGACTACTCAACATCCTCCACAACCATCACCGCCTAAACGACAACAACCACCACAACCACAACCACAAGGGCAACAACAACGTGCTCAACCGACTCCGGTGACGACGATTCCTAAACGGACTCTCGAAGCGATTTCCGAGGAAAAATCCGAACAAAAACGATCAAAAATAGCGGTACCGGGGGTACCAGAAGATGTCTTCATCACCTTGATTCCATTACCGCTGTCAAAACATCAACAACCCATCCATGTACGCATGGGGATCCCTGCATACCAAGTTGGTCGTAATGCTACCTGTGATACGATCTTGGCCGATGAAAGACTCTCGAAAATCCATTGTATCTTTTCTCGTCAACGACACCCCACCACCACCCATCTGATTTATGAACTGCCGGCGCTGTGTCTCGATGATATTTGGCTTCTCGACGTCCTGAGTAATCTGTGCTATGTTAATGGTACCATATTGGGTAAAGGGAAGAAGGTGAAGATCTATAATGGAGATAAAGTGTATTTCTTCATCGATAATAATCTCGATGAGGAGATTGGGTTCACCGTCGATGTTAAAGATGCCACCGGACTTTTCTGTGGAGGTGAACGAGTAGACGGGGTCAATGATGATCAACAAGTGATTTCCCAGGATACATTTGATGGTGGTCTTAAAGCCAGGCCGGTCCAGGTACTGACACCGTCGCTGGGGTATGGGGGGACATTTAATGAGCAATTAAGAAGACAACGACGGGAAGATCTTATGAGAAGAAGGGGGAATTAATGGCATAGTTATCCTAATAAATATCGGAGGATATCCTCCTAATAATCATCATAAATGGTAATGGCTGGGGGGGGGTGTTAATCATCGATCCCCTTTCCCCCACCACCCCACTAGTAAACCTATCATCGGATTTGGTGCGCCTACCGCCATGTCCAATATCATCACCATTCGGTATAACCCCAGTCGGTACCACGAACTAAATGATAACCGATCCGCAATCGCCGCCAATGGAGGTAATCCCGAATTGGAGGTGGCATCGGCGTTGGCCCGGATGAACCAGTATCATCCAAGATTCACCAAAATCAATGAAAGCGGTCAAATTGAATATGATACTAGCGGAGAAGAACAATGGCGATTAGATAATCAAACCATTTGTAATCGATTAGCCTTTCTTCGAGAGTCATATAAGGCGATTCAACTGATTAAGAGGAAAGGTCATAAAGAGGCTCAAGCGGCCATGGCCCATACCATCGCCGTATCTCAATGGGATGATAGTCGGAAGGGGACGCCGACGCCGACTCCGGAATATATGTCCCGACTTGGTGATGATAATCCTGAACTGAGTGAATAATATAATAAAATTACGGTGGTGACCGTGGGGTGGATGTGATTGGTAAACAACAACAGGCTTGTTGGTAAACAAAAACAACAAAAAAAAAAAGAATAATTATAGAAATAATAATACCCCCTTTTCCCCCTTCCCACCCATACCCAGGTTTACAAATAAAAAATAAACATCAAAATCAGAACACTATATAACTACCATCGCTCCCACCACTTCCATCCTACCAATCAATTGAAAAACGCGACCTCGTCTCTTGACCTCACCAGGTACACCCCTCAGCAATGTCAACAAGGGTACTATTACGAACGTTCCAGAGAACGGTGACAACATCATCAACGTCTCCGTTTGCGTTATATAAACAAACCTTCCCCAAAGATGTCACCACCATCTCCCAAATGGATAGTTATAGCCGTCTCGATGATGTTGTGGGACCCCATACGATTAAAATCGGGGTTGTTTATCTGGGAAATACCACCAATAATACCCTGAAAGTCATTCCAGTGGTATTGTCTGATGCATTGGCGGCAGGATCTCGACAATGGTTTCAAGCAATTACTGAAAGAAACAAACGGGAAAATTATCGGTTTATTTATACCAATGCCATCAATGAAGGAGAACACCTGGTATATTCAATGTTTAAACAACTGCCCGATCAACCCGATACTCCAGATAGTCAAGATACGTTCATGATCCCCCTGCCGATCCTTCTGGCAGTTTACCGGACAAGATGGCCAGGGGAACCTCAATCAGATGATGCCATCAATGATATTGAAATCACTGAGATCAATAATATGGAAGCGGCTAATGTCGATGACTTTGATTACGTGATTGAAATTACCAATCAATTTAAGGGGAACCAATTACCTAAACCCATTAGTCAAAAAGTGCTATTAACGGTGATTGACAATAGTGAATACACCCCACCCCTGATTGAACTGACTCCTACCCATTGGGATGCCAATAGTAACAGTCATGTTATCAAGATCAACTCTCAACTCGCATATGATGGCATTGAAGCATACTATGAAAACGGTGCCAAAGCTGGTGGTCAATTGGCGGAAGGATTACGCAATTCGGGGATATTTCAGTTGGCTAAAGCTATTGGCTATTACCTGACAACCCCCGTGTTGTGTCAATGGCTATTAAAAGAGATTAAATTGGGAGTGACTACCATTCAAACCACCACCGAAGATTTGGACCTGATCACCTTTAAACTCACCAAACAAGACATTACCAAATTCAGTGAACTGGTGCACCAAGAACTCCAATATGAATTCGTGCCCGCCACCAAAAAATACTTTGATCATCAATTGGCATGGTGGAAATTATACTATAAAAATGATAATATCGAGTATGACCTTAAAGATTTCTTCCAAATCCATTATATGCCCAAACTGATTGAAAACTACTCGTTTTTACGGGGACATATCCTGCTGAGTTTACAACATCAACAGTATAATGATTATAAAGTGGAAGCCGACGAAAATCCATTGGTTACCGCCAAGAATCAATTAATAGAAACCAGGATCGGCAATGAAGTACAAACAAAAGTATACCGCATCCTCAGTTCTGCGTTTGTTTACTACCAATTGCCAGTTTCGGTGATAGCTGCTGGGGGATGGATGTATTTTGGCGTGAGCACAAATGCCCTGGTGGCAATCGCTTTATTGGGATGGGTGGTTGGGTTTAACCATGTACTGAAGGATTGGCAAAAATTTTCTTCAAAGTGGTTGACGGATTTATTCGAACAAGTTCGGGTAATTGTTGGTAAAGATTGCATTGAAGATGGACTTTTGAAAGAGGTGAAGCAATGTTATGGACAAGAGGTGAAACTTAATCAAATTAAGGAGGAAGTGGTCACCGGTGTCGATAAGCTTTAAAATATGATATCCACTCCATGATGACTATTGAGACTTGTAATATTGTCGATGGAACCCTGCAATGGTATATTGGTAAATAGTGAATGAACATCTCATGCAGGATAAATATCGTGGGGGCATCATTTGCACTTTGATCGCACTGATAATGGTAGCGCCCTAATCACCGATTCATTAAACCTTACCTACCATGCTTGTACCCCCAGATAACTTTGGTTTGGTGGAACCAGGCATCTACCGGTGTACCAAGATCGATTCAGATAATTTCCCATTTCTTGAAACCCTCCAACTTAAGCTGTTGATCCTCCTTGATGCTGAAAAACCCCCACGGCCATTGGTTCATTTCTTAGAACTTAATGAAGTGGATCTATTCAATCTAGGGGAAATGAAGATATCCAATCATAACCATTTGGGACAATCGGAACCGCCACTGCTTCAATTGACCAAGAACAAGGATGAACAATGGATGCTACTTGAAAAGAACTTGATTGTAAAGACGATGGAAATCATGCTTAATAAGGATCGTCATAGCGTGTTATTGGTAGATCTGACACTGACAATGGTTGGAATCCTTCGAAAGATTCAAAAATGGGACTTTAATTCCATTCTTAATGAATATCGGATTTACCTGGGAGGCAAGTCGTCTTATTACGCCGCCAACTTTTTGGAATTGGTACAATTAGAGTTGGTGGCATATGAATCACAAAAGAGACCCAGTGTATTTGATGGTGACGTCAGTTCGGGTGATTTAAGACTGCTAAACCAATCTTCAGGGTTAGAATTGACTCCAGGAGTATGGGAAGAAGATGATGACCCAGAGAACCTGTTAGGATTTGATGATGATGATATTGATGATGATATGCTTTCAGCACTGCCGCAAATCCCGGCAAACCTTTTAAAAATGGTCGAACAACGGAAACAGGAATTGAACAGTAACAATACCCCAGGTAACCATACCCCAGAATCACTGCCGGTGAGTCGAGGGTCATTTTATGAGAGAAGAAGATCATCAGTTCATCGATTCCGTCCAGGGCTGGTACCTAAATTGATGAGAGGTCCTTCATTTTGTGCTGATTTCAAATACTATAAAAATACCACCAGGACCAAATTTGATAATGTGCTGGTGATTCGGCTAAGACTCCCACCTGAATGGAAATTACCTGAATGGTTTATTAGGGCGAGGACATTTTGGGAACAAAACGTTCGGTAGATGGCCCCGGTTATTGTCTTGGGGACCGGTTATTATTTAACATCCGTTCCCGGAGCCTCAGACCAGTAGCAGAATAAGTATTTGACCGTTGAGGATGAGTAACATTGGAATTATACCCTCCTCCTGCAACCAGTTGTTGTCTCAGCTTATTATATAGATTATCCAATCTCAGACTACCTCTTGAATATCCTCCTGATGACCGATCTGGTGATGGAGTCAGCGTCAGTGCCAGCACTTGTCCGCTATTCCGACCAACTGGTTGGTACCCTTGGTTAGCATTACCCCCGGTATTACCCCCGGAATTACCTCCAGATGAATCCTTCGTCCACAGATCCCTTGGAGCAAAATTACCTTGACTATTGTTGGAGTAGTTTTGACGAACAGGTTGATATTCCAGGTAAACATGAGGGTCCTTAGCAATGGCATTACCACCCATCTTCACTCCTAACCATTCAGGATATGGTTGATTCTTCTCATCAAAGTATTTGATAAAGGCATTATGAATTAAGGTATCATCTTCGGTAGCGCCGTCCTTCTCGCTAGTAGTGGTAATAGTAAGCGACAGGAACTTTGAATTATAATTGTCCCTGATTCTTGAAAAGAACCCCAGGGTTGAATTGTTGGCTTGATCCATTGGCGGTTAACGTAAGCGGTGACGTATTGATGGTAGCGAGTGCGGCTTTTTTAAATTGCCGACCGGTGGGGGGGGGGGATCCTTTCCAAATTAAGTAATTATTGTCGGATTTACTATAAAATGATGAAACCAATTCTATTCAGCAGGATAAGCACTCAGTTTATGTTTTGGTGTAAAGGAAAAGTCTTTAGCAGGACCCAAAAACATCTCGGTGATCTTGATCCAATCTTTATAATCTCCCAGACCTAATAACGTCTCCAATTCGTTTCTTCCCTTCCATAATGGAGGCCGGTCATTAATCTTGATATCAGCTCTTTCTAAAATCCCCACAGGTACATACCGATGGGTAAATGATAAGAATTCACACATGAACCTTCTTGCTTGAGCAATCCCCGGTTCATCCGACCCCCAATGTTCAATGGCATAATCAGCAAATGTTTTCAACATTGCCAATCGTTCAGTGGCCAGTTTATCCAAATATTGTTGGGCTTCAACTTCTTCAAAGATCCAAGGTTTAATAAGGGCCCCTCGAGCAACCATCACTGAATCAATGCCTTCAACCAGGGTATGTTTATACCAATCTTCAAAGTTAAACACATCACCATTACCAATAAAGAACGTATCGGGGGTTTCCTTACCATCCTTATCATCTTGCTTCTTTTCATTCCATTCCTTAACTGTTTGTCCCACTTCAGCAATGTAATCCCAATCGGCATCTCGAGTATACCGTTGCTGTCTCAGACGTCCATGTAAGGTAATAGCAGCAATATCATTATCTTTAAGTGCCCTTTCCACTAACAGTTTAGCGGTATTCTTGGAATCTTTAGTCCCGGTCCGAATCTTGACGGTGACGGGGATATCACCACTAGAATAATTCATCGCCTTAAGAATCCGTAATAACCGACTAGGGTTATCCATAAGTGCCGACCCTTGACCTTGTTTATATAACAAATCAATTGGACAACCACAATTGAGGTTAAGTTCGGAAACATGGGATGTTTCTCTATAGATAGCTTCAGCGGCCTTAGCCCCCGCCCAATGCTTAGAAGTGGCAATTTGTACCCCAAATCCTGGGTATTCCAGTTCATGAGCTTTGGGTAATGCCCATTCAGGGTTATGACCTTGTACCAATGGTACGGCAAGTGCCATTTCCGAATAAGTGACATCGGCACCAAGAGTTCTCATCAATCTCCGGTAAGGTAAGTTACCAACGGTAGTAAGAGGCAGGACAATCTTTGCTCCACGAAGATTCAATTTCTTCTTTTCCCCTGGCCCCACGGGAGCTTCAATATAACTGGCTTCATTATCCTTTCTCTTTTCCCGATTTTCATCATTATTTATCAATGAATCCACCCATTTAGTCACCAGTTCCGATATTTGCCAATCATAGCGTTTCTTTTGCATATCAAACTTGTGATCATTGATGATCTTATTCACTTCTCCCAGAGGATGGATCACCTCATCTCTAACCAAATGACCATCATTATAATGAGAGTTTAACCACCGACATTTGACCCCAGCAGGACAATAACCCAATGCTTTATAAACAGGACATACCCCGGGGATATCTTCGAGTTTGGTGGTAAGGTATTGTTGAATATCATGGATGTTTTTGCACTTGTCTCCAAACAGACATTCTTTGATGTTATCGGGGTCAATATGAGAGGTACAAAGACGAGGTTCTTGATGGGTTTGTTTAAAGTCTCGATTCTTATTTTGACCCCTGTTCTTACGGCCACCCTTGGATTGTTTTTTCACTTCTTTATGTCCACCAACTTCAGCTTCATCATCATCATAGGCTTGAGGACGGGATGAGTCCTGGATGATATATTCTGATTTCACCGGAGCATATCCTTTACGAGGTTCTTCCTTAGCAGGACATGGTCTCTTAGCGGCAGGGGCGTCCTCTTCAGGCATGGTGATGAGATGAGACGCGAGATGATGATGAGATCACTTTGGTAAACCCCGAGATCAGAAAACAATGATAGCATATATTGAAAAAGGCCAACCGTCGGATAACCTCTTTAATCTAATGGTTAGAATTTTAACGATTGTTCTGTCGTTTTGGATTTGGCGGTGTTTGCTTACCTAATCAACACCGACATCTTATGTCATCGCCGCACCTTAATTGACATCTCATCAGCACCTATCATCACCATGAAAGGATTTGATACCATCGAAGTTAACTTATACAATAGTCGTCATTATGTCTATTATAAGAAACATGATACTCAAGATGGTAGATCATTATTTATGGTGAATCTCCCCGCTATTGCTGATATTCAAGACGTTAAACGGTTCTTTGGTGTGGTGGCCATCGGAGCTACCATCGAACAATATACCCCTAGTATCCTTTCTGATTACCCAGAAGATGTTTGGGTAAATATGCTGAAGCTTACAAGTGATCTTGATCTTATTGGTGATCTGGCCAACTTTAAACTTCCAAAGAATTGTGCCATTGTCACTTTTCTCGATAAACTGGCATTTCAATTGGCGATTTCAGGATTAAAGAAAGCCCAAACCCCGGAATGGCCTGCTACCAAGATTACTGGACAATACTTTGCTGATAAGCATCGGAAATTATACAAGGATTCTCAACAATTAGCCATTGAAACCCTGGAAGCGCTTAGTGACTTTGATAACGCCGAAAAACAACTGATAGCATCATTACATAAGAATGTTGTCGATGAAGATGGGTTTACCATGGTGGTTGGATCTCATCGAAAGACAAAGAGAGGGTTATTAGGGAAGCAAAGATTAGCTCAAACCACCGAATTGGCTAAAGCCACCACCACATTAAAGAAAAAGGAAAAGGAAGACTTTTACCGATTCCAATTACGTCAAAAGAAGAAGGAAGAAATGACGGAATTATTGAACAAATATAAGGAAGACCAAGAGAGGGTGAAGACGATGAGAGATAAGAAGAGATTTAGACCTTATTGACGGGATGGGGGATGATGACGTTACAACTTTGCATTGATTATTTGACATCAGTTACGACTAAGCAGTGTTGCTTTTAATATACTTCAATATATGAAAAATTAGAGGTTGGGTCATCATTGTATGGTTGACAAGGTGAAGGTCTACTCTTGGAGTTGTCCTCGATAAATAAGATGAGTTATATGAGACCGTTTTGAAGAGGAAGAGCGGGGGTGATGATGCCCATTAAATGTTTAACAAATGTCAGTATTAATGATATCGATACCACCACCGAAATATTAATTGAGAAGAGAGTTGACATGTCACCCTCTGTTACCAATTCATATCAACTTTGCAGTAATAACTCCCCAGTAACTACCTTGGCCATTGTATCTTTTAAATTGATAACATTTGAACACCTGGGATTGGATGATCATTATGAGTCTTACCTATTACACGAGCATCTAGAAATGGATAACAATCGTTAGGGTTGTCAGGGGAAATTTCCATTAGATATTAACCAAGGAAGAGACATTGTTATTGACCATAGTAGTTCTTGTAACCAATGACAACAAGGTAAGAAGTTAAGGGGGATAATTATTTGGAGCAATACCTAAGTATATAACTAACCATCATCGACACCAGTTCTTCAAGCAATTAGCAATATGGGAAAAGGAAATAAAACCGTCGTACCTACATACTCCAGTGATGGAAAGAGAGGTATTATTATCTTAGATAAATTTGGAAATAAGGTGGGGGAGTCAAAAGAACTTAAGAAGTGATTTAATTGTTTGTGAAATTTATCAGCTGGTAATTATATGAATAAATGAGAAATATGATTTGAATTAGAGTACCTTAAGAAGTGGGGTTAAATTTTGAGTCCTTAAAACCCTCCTCTGATGGATTTAATGATACAAAAAATTTTAGGTTTTTTGAACCCACGTCAAATCAGGTTTTCATGCATATACATACATAAACCATTGACGCACTATGGGTATTGATTATATAAGCAGACATGGTCATCTCATCGCTGTAACCATTAAATCAAGGCAAAATTGTCAAAGAAAAAACAGGAAAAAAGAAACTCCGGTACAGGGAATCGAACCCTGATTTGCTCGGTGAAAGCGAACCGTGATAGCCATTACACTATACCGGACTTGATGAGACGTGTTGTATTATAAATGTGAATTGCCGTACGAGAGAAGTAACTAAACTAGGGGGAGGAGGCACTATCTAATAGTTAAATATCACTATATAATGCTATATTGAGCTAAGCCGTTAGCGTAGTGTTAGTTAGTTAGTCTAGTGCGATGAGGCTGGGACAGTTAGGACGTCTCCTTCCTGTGTGCAGACAACGGGCCTCCACAGATTAAACCATTGTGCCTCTGTGCCGACCGTCTGAGGGAATGGCCCTCTGACTCCGACTAGCCTCACTTGGTATGAGTAGTTAGCTATAGTCTTTGACATACCCTCCAAGGACGTGGCCATTAACATCTACTAACAGGGCTCGATACCAAAATCCACGACTTTATACACATTTTTCGGTTATTTGTTTCTTTTAAAAACATTCATTGAAATTATAATGATATTAAAATGCTAATTGTAATGCTTATGACACGACAAACCGGTTAGGCGCTAGATACCTCATCATTGAGTACGGGACAGATCACCCTTATGGTTCTGCCCTGCTGGCTCGTCGACATGCCCGAGAGTGATAAACGACTTCGAAGAAGCAGTTTAAATGGCGAGCAAGAGCATCCATTAGCATAATAAGATTAAACAACAGTAAAAATGTGGAGGTGGTTCGACATGAGGAATAATTGAATAAAAAAGTTGGGTAGCCGCCCAACAATAGAGGTAATCATGGAAAGATGGGTCACCATCAGCCATGTCTTGCCCGCAACTGAGACTTGTTGTTGGCATTGGCTACAAGATACCAAGGGGATGGCAGAGCGAAACATCTCTGCACAGAAAGCGACAGAGATGTTTTGTATTTTGAGGGTTTGCCTGGTGTTCCTGGTCAATTTCGTCGAGATCACCATGCTGGAAATAACGACGGTCATAAGTCGATGTTTTCCTTCCACTTGGGGGAAATCTTGAGGGTCTTAGTCTTCAGATAGAATTTCTTGCTGGAACTTTGAAAGGACGCCTCACTGACAAAGTTACCCATGATAGATTGATAACCAACTTGAACCAAACCGCAACATTCGCAACCACCGAAG
Source organism: Diutina ranongensis (nom. inval.) (assembly GCA_030569815.1). NCBI lineage: Eukaryota > Fungi > Ascomycota > Pichiomycetes > Serinales > Debaryomycetaceae > Diutina > Diutina ranongensis (nom. inval.). The sequence continues at coordinate 18,319 of JAJMLP010000091.1, forward strand.
GTGCCGTCGAGAACAATCTAGACTACGATGACATTTTGCGGCGGGATGTCCAAAAGGGATATTGTGGTGGCGACAACATTGTAAGCAAACCAGGTGGGGTTACAACCCTCTTGGAAAGGGAGGCCAAGGTCAATATAGGACGAGATATCATACACTGAAAAAGTGTATTCATTATATTTTAATTCTAAATTACATGTATAACAATGGTTAGTGTTGTCAGGGGAAAGTTCAGGGGGATAATAATCAAGGAGTAAACATTGTTATTGACAATGACAGTTGTTACAACCAATGGCAATATGGCATGAAATCAAGATTATGGAACTACCAAGGGGGATAATTATTTGGCGCCTCATAACGTAATTAGTATATAAATAACCAACATCGACACTAGTTCTTCAGCAAATTAGCAATATGGGAAAAGGAGATAGAACCGTCGAACCTAAAATAACCAGTAGTGGAGAAAGAATCATTGATATCTCCAAAGGTGGAATCAAGGTGGGGGAGTCAAAGCCACCGAAGAAGTGATCTTTTATATTGTGAATCTTATCTGCTGGTAAATATGTGAATAAATGAGAATAATTATATGATTATAGCACCTTAAGAAGTGGCGTTTACTGGGGTTAAATTTTGAGCCCTTCAGGTACAAAAAAATTTTAGGTTTTTTGAACCCGGTACTACGTCAAATCAGGTTACCATGCATATGCATGCATAAACCGTGGATGTACACGCACGATGGGGTATTTTGATTATATAAGCTGACATAGTCATCTCATCGCTCTAATCAATTCATCAGATAAAATTGTCAAAGAAAAAAGTGGGAAAAAAGAAGACTCCGGTACAGGGAATCGAACCCTGATTTGCTCGGTGAAAGCGAACCGTGATAGCCATTACACTATACCGGAAGTTGTTTTTCCGATACTTTCGGTTGTTAAACATGTATGAACTATGAAGACTATACTAAATGGGACTGAGAACCGGTTATTGCGGGGAAAACTCAAGTTACAATATACGAAGTTACTGGAAGTTGTATATCTCGGGGAATCGACCCTCCAGAAAGTCGAGGAGGTAAGGCTTTGAGGATAACTGTTGGGGATTTTGTTTTGATAAATTTATGGATGTTAAAATATCAAAGATTACGTTGGTGGGCTAGTCGCAAAAATGTACTGGATACTGTAACATCGAGAGACAGACAGATAATCTCCTGGAACCTGCCCAGCTGAATTTCGACGGGGTCAGTAAAAGAATATAAAGAAGTAAGTGTCACGGTGGCGTTTGTTGAGGGACAACGCAACGAAAGAGGGCAACGTTACCAAGATAGTGGAGGTAATGGTGTAGGAAATGCTTAGCATCGCCTGGCTAGGCCACCTCCAAAGGTGGGAGGAGCCGGTGGCCGATCGGTGGGGGGATGAAAAAGGGAAGAATTCCGACACAAAACGTCAAAAAACGCTCAATCTGGCCAGGATTTTATCGGATAAACATTTCAAGTAAGCGGTACAGTACTATGAGTGGGGGACATTTCAAGGTAGGTAGGTGGGGGCATGAGTGGGACTGAGAGACTGTGATAATGTTAGCGGCTAGAACTCCGGAAGGATGCAGCATGCACCGAATGGCCGAATTGACCGACCACTACGTATCTTCTAACGAAGACGAAAATAGCATTCTCAGCAGAATTGGCAAATAGAGAAATCAGGAAACGATCGGATTAGGACAATAGGCTTGTCCAGGATCGAATGACTACCGTCAGGGAACGAGGGGAAGTCTACTTGAACCAAGCCTTGCATCTGGAACGATCGCGACCACCGGGGTGCTGTCTAGGACAAGGCTAGACTGCGATGGCCTTTTGCCGCGGATGTGTCATAAGGAATCTTGCGGGGGAGACTACGTAAGAAACCAGGTGGGGTTATAGCTGTACTGGAATTGGAGGCGAATGTCATTGTAGTACTAGCTATCATATTATCAATGGTTTAGGGTTACCAGTAGAATTAAGGTAATGATATTTCACCACTGTGATCTCGAGTTAATGAGATAACCGTTTATCGACAATTTACAATAAGCAAAGGATCTCCAATTTACAGTAAGTAATGGATTTCCAATACACAGCAAGCAACCCGTAACCACTATTAACCATTACCCTGCGTCAAGTCAAAAATACCAATTGTCTCCTCTATTTAAAAGATAACCATTATCGAAACTTGGGAACCAGGATATTAAGGAATAGCTATGATAGTTTAGCCTCTGATTTCCTTCAGTCTTACCTCCATTTCCACCAGACAAAAGTCGGGGCAATCCTACTTTGATTACGAGGTGCTGATTAATGACAGTGACTATTACTCCACGTATATCTTTGTTCTATTTTCATGACCAACATAAGCTTACTAATTCAATGGGTTTTAATTAGTTAAATAACCTCGTCTCGTTTCCAGTGGTTATGGTACACTCCATCTTGTACCAATCACTCATTTTGTTAAAACAATAAGGATGGGCAAAAAAAGAAAAAAAATAGTACAAAAAGAAAAAAACTTTGATCATTGATAATTTAATAAAGTTTTTCTTGATCATCTTTACAAACGAAAGGTCCACCAAACCGATGTCGAGATACCTTTTTGATATGGCGATTACATAATCGGATCCATGATATCCTTGGTAGCCATTTTAAGGTTATAGTCGATGTCTCCTCTAATTATCATTACCTTCGGAGTTAAGCCATAAACAACCTCATTAACATGTTCTTTTTTACCGGCGAGGCTAGCTTTGTGATGCCGGTCTCCATTAGGAAACCACCGAAAAAAACACCAATCCTGTATGTTACACAAAACCGATAATCTCAAACCTCACATTTATCAAAACTATAATAATCATTAGCTATCGCTACCCCCCTTAGAAAATCATTCATGGCGGAACCGATCAAGGAAGACTCGTCTCGGTCATTCCTGGAATATGTTTCCCTGGGGCTGGGTCCTGATGAAGACCACCAATGGGCGGTTGAAGAGCAGGCACGGCGGGACCAGGTGATGGATCTGCTTAAATTTGATGATGATAACTTCAATTTTAAGGCGATATTATCGGCGTTTGTTACCCTCTGTAAAAACCAGGGGATTGAATTAAGACATTTTGGTGTCACCTTATCCGATGTCAATGTTTATGGCGTCGATGAGCGGTTTGCCATTATGCCAACCGTTGGTGATCTTTTGGCGTTACCTTTGACTATTGTTCGAAAAATCAAGGCAGGCAAAGCTCCTGACCGCAAAATCTTACATCTGATGAATGCGGTGGCTGCCCCTGGGGAAATGGTGTTGGTGTTGGGTCGTCCAGGGTCAGGATGTACCACTTTTTTAAAAACGGTGGCCGGGGCCGATCTCCTGTTATATTCCAAGGTTGAAGGGGATATCCGGTATGATGGAATTAAACAACATGACATGTTAAAGCGGTTTAAATCCGATTTGATTTATAATGGCGAATTGGATGTTCATTTCCCTCACTTGACGGTGGAACAAACCCTTCGGTTCGCCGTGGCATGTAAGACCCCTAATATAAGGGTTGATGATGCTAGTCACGAGGTTTATATCGATAAGATGACTGAAGTATTGGGGACGGTGCTTGGGATACGTCATGTTTTCAAAACAAAGGTTGGTAATGATTTCGTCAGAGGGGTATCTGGAGGTCAAAGAAAAAGAGTATCTATTGGTGAAGCTATGGCCTGTAGAGGTACAGTTTATTGTTGGGATAATGCCACCAGAGGGTTAGATGCTTCCACCGCCCTCGAGTTTGGTCAAACCATTCGTCAATGTACCCAATTATTAAACACCACCGCATTTGTTACCGCATATCAAGCTGGGGAAACATTGTATGAACAATTTGACAAGGTTACGGTGTTATACCACGGTAAACAAGTGTACTATGGTGCTGCTAACAAGGCTAAGGATTATTTCGAACGTATGGGGTACATGTGTCCTCCAAGACAAACCACCGCCGAATTTTTAACGGCAGTTACCGATTCAATCGGTAGATATAAGAATCCTGACATTACCCGCCATATCCCCGATACCGCCGAAGAAATGGAAGAGTACTGGCTATTATCTCAAGAATACCAAGACCTTCGTCAACAAATCGATGAAGCTCATAATACATTTGATTCAGAAAAGTCAAGGGCTGCTATCCAGTCCCTGATGGTACAAGAGAAGCTGAAATTCCACCGGAAAAACTCTCGATACACCATTAATTATGCTTCTCAAATCATGTTGTGTACCAAGAGAGCATTTCAAAATATGGCGGGTAATTTCCAATATCCACTCACGCTTATTATTGCCGGGATTGTTCAAGGGTTGGTGTCAGGGTCCCTTTACTATAATTTACTGGACCTGGTATCAGGGGCATTTTCAAGAGGGGGGGTATTATACTTTGCTGCGTTGTATGTGTCATTAATGGGGTTGGCTGAAGTTGCCGCTACTTTTGCATGTCGGCCGATTATCTATAAGCATCGGGGTTACTCGTTATATCACCCATCGCTGAATTCATTGGCTCAATTCATCCAATCGGTCCCAGCGACGTTTTTGAATTGTGTTACCTTTGTCATTGTCCTCTACTTTATGACCAATTTAAAACGAGAAGCAGGGTCGTTTTTCACCGTGTTATTATTCATTTATCTTTTACAATTGGTGATGTTAACGACGTTTAGATCGATTGCCTCCATCAACAAGGAAATGTCGGGTGCTCAAGGGATGTCAGGGTTTGTCATTTTGGTTACTTTGTTATACCTGTCTTATACCGTTCAAAGACCGTCGATGCATGTTTGGTTTAAGTGGATTTCCTATGTTAATCCCTTGTTCTATGCTTTTGAATCATTGATGTCTACGGAATTTCATGGAAGACAGATGGAGTGTGGTGGTAAATACCTCATTCCTCAAGGTCCTAGTTATCAATCATTGGCAGTTGGTGAACAAGCTTGTGCCTTCCAAGGGTCAGTATTGGGTCAAACGTGGGTACTGGGAGACAAATATCTCGAAATTGCTTTCACTTATAAGTTCAGTCATGTTTGGCGGAATTTTGGGTTTATGATTGCCTATATTTCATTCAATTTGTTTATTACTTGTCTTGGTAGTGAATTCCTTAAACCAATTAAAGGGGGGTCGGATAGACTCATCTTTTTAAGGGGAAAGGTCCCCGATCATGTATCATTACCGGAAGAACTGAGACCTACCTCGGATATCGAATCGCAAGTGGACCTGTTAGTGAATGATTCTCCTAAGGAACATCGGGGATCGATTGTGTTCCAAGATCTTCGACTGAAGGATTTATTTTCATGGCAAAATATCGACTATGTCATTAATTATGATGGCGGTAAACGGCAACTTTTGGATCTGGTGTTTGGCTTTTGTGAACCAGGATCATTGACGGCATTAATGGGGGAATCAGGTGCGGGTAAGACGACGTTATTGAATGCCTTGGCCCAAAGAACTGAAATGGGGATTGTTACTGGTGATTTGTTAGTTAATGGAAAGCCATTGGATGATTCCTTCCCTCGTCGTACTGGTTATGTGTTGCAACAAGATATCCACGTATCCCAAGCTACCGTTAGAGAACTGTTAAGATTTGCTGCTGATTTAAGACGTCCTCAACTGGTACTGAGAGACGAGAAATGGTCGTATTGTGAACAAATTATGAAGGTATTGGATATGACTGATTATGCTGATGCTGTGGTTGGACCCCTGGGATCGGGGCTTAATGTCGAACAACGGAAGAAATTATCCATTGCTGTTGAATTGGTGGCTAAGCCTTCATTACTTTTATTTTTAGATGAACCAACTTCCGGTCTTGATTCTCAACTGGCTTGGGCCATTGTACTTTTGTTGCGTCAATTGGCAAAAGCAGGTCAACTGATCTTGTGTACCATTCATCAACCTCTGGCTACGTTATTTGAAGCCTTTGATCGATTGCTTTTATTGAGAAAAGGTGGGCAAATGGTTTATTATGGTGACATTGGCGAAAACTCTCGGACGATGATCGATTATTTTGAAGCTAATGGCGCCCGTAAATGTGATCAACTGGAAAATCCCGCCGAATACATGTTGGAAGTCATTGGTGCTGGGTCTACTGCCGTCACTGATCGTGATTGGAATCAAATTTGGGAGCAATCGTCACTTAAGGTCGAACAACAACTGCGGTTGAATCAATTGGTTGCTCAATATTCTTCTCAACCTCCATTAGCCGCCGATGAATTGAAACAAATGAAGAAAACCTATGCTACTAGTTTCTTATTCCAATTTTTTGTTGTATTAAAGCGGACGGCGCATACTTTATGGAGAGACCCTCAATATGCTTTCCTGAAGACGATGATTATGACCCTGTCAGGGTTGTTAATTGGGTTTACTTATTGGGATTTGAAACATACTCAAACTGGGGCTCAAAATGCCATGTTTGCCCTGTTCTTATCGGTGGTGGTTCTGGCTCCAATTATTAATATGATGCAAGAAAAAGCCATCATCGGTCGGGAGTTATATGAGACCAGAGAACGTAAACTGAGAACGTATCACTGGGCTAATATGATCTGGACTCAAGCGTTCAATGAATTACCTTATTTATTTGTCATTGCTTTCCTCATGTTTGTTGGGTTATATTTCCCTACAAAGGTTGATACCCTGGCTTCTCATGCCGGGGTATTCTATGTCACCCAAGGGATTTTCCTTCAAATGTTTGCCGTGTCATTTTCCCTCATGATTTTATATGCCGCTCCCAATTTGGAAGTGTCCGGGGTTTTGGTTGGGTTTTTGTATTCGTTTGTGGTTGCATTTTCCGGGATTGTTCAACCAAAGGACTTGATGCCCGGGTTCTGGAAATTTATGTACCGGGTGTCGCCTTATACCTACATTATTGGTAATTTGGTGGCATCGGTATTGCATGGACGGGATATTAAATGTTCCGAAGTTGAAATGGCCCATTTTGCTCCTCCTCAAGGTCAAACTTGTGGGGAATTCTTGGCCGACTTTTTGACAAAAGCTGGTGGGTATGTTAGTGATCCTAATAATACCGAACGGTGTGGATACTGTCGATACAATAATGCCGACGAGTACTTGGCCACTCTTGGTGTTTCCTATTCTAATGTGGCTCGGAACATCGGGTTCTTTTTTGTCTACATTTTCTTTAATATGGGGGTTGCAATGACCTTATACTGGATATTTAGGGTCAAGAGATGGCGGAAGTGAATAATTATATAATAATAATACCAATTCAAAGTGATTTTCTCTGGTAAAAACATGGTAAAAGGCCAAAAAAGACAAGGGGAACTCCGGTACAGGGAATCGAACCCTGATTTGCTCGGTGAAAGCGAACCGTGATAGCCATTACACTATACCGGAATTGATGAAACGGCGGCGGTTTCGTAAATATGCATGATTACGTAACTAGGCATCGCCATCTCATCGGATGAACATTTTGCAAGCAACGAAGAAAAACAAATAACAGGCAAAAAAAAGAAAACTCCGGTACAGGGAATCGAACCCTGATTTGCTCGGTGAAAGCGAACCGTGATAGCCATTACACTATACCGGAAGTTGTTTTTTGGTGAAAATTCCAGACCTTCTTCTACAAGGTGATATGACAAGACTTGGTTATTTAAACTCAACATAAAACGGGCAGGTATGAGTTGATGTTTAATAAACACGTTTATTCTTGGGGGTTTGAAACCTTTCATAAAGTTTTCCTGCCGATTGGATGGTAGATCTTGTAGATAAATCTATACCGTAAGTCTGTATACTATAATAAGTGTCTATATTACAACAAATAACATTGGTGAACGTAGCAGTGCTTATATCAACTTCCAAACGCCTAATATAGCTAAACCAATAACTCATTTCCATGAAGATCTCATATCAACTTAATAACTCATTTAAGTAATCAACCAGTGGGTATTCGTCAAAAGTATAATAGATACCAACAAGAAAAGAACCCAGTATTTATCAGTTTATGGTGGGAAAGTACCACTAAAGTGAGTTACTGTTGATACTCTGATAATATAAGTTTATCTATCATGTTCAACACCTTATTCAATACCTATACTACATAGATAGTCTATTCCTATAATAGCTTAACGTAATACTCGGTAGTCTTATTCCATTTAACATCCTTATATTCCTGCCACTCCCCCAATGATTGTCCAATCTTAAAATATGACGATCGTTCATTAATTTCCCTTAATCGAATGGTATCATACTGATACATGTGTACTCGTTCAAATAACTCAACATTTTGCCCCGGAAGAACCTTAAATGAAAGAGTCTGTTGTAACAGCTTCGAATTGGCCAATCCAAGTCCCAGCTTGTGTTCAATGGCAATGATCAGCGCCAATTTCACTGAAAAATGAATACCTCTTGATCTCAGCCTCCCCATCGAATAAGAATAAGTGGCTTCGGCTCCACTACGATTTTCAGTCAATGACATCGCTGGTCTCTCGATCATTTGTAAATCGGTGATTTTCAGTTCAAACTCGACATATGAACAATTAAACCCCACAAGATGGCCAGGAAGGGTCAACGCTAATGAGTACTGTAATAAGAGGAGGATACCAAAAGCTAACATCATAATGGGTATAGGTATTAGAGGTGATAAAATAGCCATATATATATCAATAACATGGTGGTATTGGGCCAGGAAATAATAGCAGTTGAATTAACGGTAATTGTCCTGCATAATTACTCAAATGCAAAAAAGCAAAAAAAAAAAAAAATAATACTCGTAGCCCCTTCCTCGGAGTCATTTCCGTTTTGAGCCCAGATAATTGACACCCCAACCATCACTACCACCTTAAGCTCTAGATATCATATACCAATTCATCGCATCAATCTATTAGTAAATAAAATTCCATCCAATACCCTATCGTTGTCATTCAACATGGGGATCCGTTGCCGTTTCCCCCGCTTTTCTCCCCACACTCTTGCACGTGACTTCGCACCAAACAAAATCTTTCCCCAGGAACAGTGACGACTACTTAATCACAACTTGACATCATGAGTGCACCACGAGCAAAGCCTTGGGAAGCTGCTGACATTTCAGGGGGTGCTACTACAGTTCCTACAGCGACATCTATGGCGACTGATACATCGAGTGCTGGGGCAGGAGTCATCCCTGAACGACCGGCATCCCTTGCCTCTGATTTTAACCTGGTGGGATCGACGGTGAATTCTTATGGTAACGGTGCCACCGGATATGGCTCTCAATATGGTATGGGAGGTTATGGTTCCAGTTATGGTGGTTATGGCTCCAGTTATGGTGGTTATGGTTCCAGTTATGGCGGCGGTTATGGTGGTTATGGCCTGGGGATGTACGGCCTGGGGATGTATGGCCTGGGGATGTATGGCCTGGGTTATAACCGGTTTGGCCTGATGTATGGCCTGGGAATGTATGGCCAAGGTATGGGTATGGGGGGCGGCCCTGGAGGATTTGGTGAAGGCACCCAAGCGACGTTTCAACTTATAGAAGGGATTATTGGCGCAGTGGGAGGGTTTGCTCAAATGCTTGAAGCCACCTATATGGCCACCCATTCGTCATTTTTCACCATGGTTAGTCTTGCCGAACAATTTGGTAACCTAAAAAATGCCTTGGGATCAATTCTTGGGATCTTTGCTTTGATCAGACTCGTCAAGAAAGTATGGGCCAAACTCACCGGTCTGAATTATGGCCTTAATGCCAGTGAATTTTCTAAATTCCAAAAGAAACAAAAGAAACTTGAAGCCGCCGCCCTGGCTGCCGCTGCTACTGGGGGAGTCAAGCCTCGGATCTCATTCAAGCCCCTCTTACTTTTCCTTGCTGCTCTGATTGGGTTCCCTTACCTCCTTTCTAAAGCTATTCAACGGATTAACGAACGTAACCAACAAAAGCAAGCATTGGGGATGGGCCCCGACGGTATGACCCCCATTGACCCCAATAACTTACAATTTGCTAAAGCCATTTATGAATTCAATCCCGAAAACCCTCAAATGGAAATTGAATTGAAGCCCGATGAATTGGTGGCGATTTTACTGACGAAAGACCCCATGGGTAATGAATCTAAATGGTGGAAGGTTAGACTGAGACTGGGGAAAGTGGGTTACGTTCCTCTGAACTTTTTACAAGTGATTGAACGGAGGAAGACAATTGCTCCTCCCGTACAACCAGGTACACCAGTGCCAATGGCCCAAGTGCCCGCGGCTGCTGAACCATTGGACGAAAAGTCAAAAGTGATGTAATGACGATTGATTCGAGCATGGTTAAATCCCCCGATATATACGACGTAATGAATGACTGAATAACCTCTCCTCTCCTCCCTCCCATGTCCCCAATCTCGGTTTCTACCGTTTCCTCGGTATCTCATTTTCGGTACCTCGGAATCATCATCCTCGGATATATCATAATGGGTATCATAGTGGGTATCATAGTGGGGAACAACACTCATAACCATCATCACCATCAATGGCCATCCATCACATGGAGTCAAAGCCATTCACCAAGATGATACCGAGGGATAAACAATCATATAAATAGAAGGACACCCCCAATGGAAGAACCCACTCAATCATGTCTACAGTTATCAACCCCACTGCTTTGACTTTTACCGATATCAATCATATCCAATCAGTTCAAGATCGAAAGATGAGAAGAGCGATCACCGTTAGAAGATTAGATACTTTGGCCAACGTGTTGCCATCAGGTTTACTTGCTTGTGTTGTGATAAAAGCAATTGCTGCCAATTATTAATGATTTATGCAATGGGAAGGATTAGGAAGGATTAGGAGGGATAATAGGAAGGATTAAAGGAAGGATTATAGGATAATAAAGGTTTAGTATAAATGATGATCGACTATCAATACCATAGAGTCGGTTCACGTTGTCAGAATCAACCCATACATCATAATGGAAGTGTATATTAATACACTTACTACAAGGAGTGAAAACCAAGGAGGAGCCACACATACAAGTATATAAAGTTGCTACACAGATCTATATCAACATTTAAACTTGGAGATCTTTCTAGAGCCATTAATTATCGATAAACAGATGTGCCTATTCCTTGAGTAATGTAAAAATTCGGAATATCCACTTTTGGATTTTCATAATTTTAAAAGTTGATTAACAAGTTAACCTGACTCAATAAATGATATAGAGAGCAATAAACCTCTACATAGCCTATATTATGGAGATGTTACATCAGGGTTTCTATTTAATACAACCAAACCTTAAATATTCAAACTAGAATACTCAAAATAAAATACTCATAAACCTTGACTGTCGAATCATCGAGTCAACAGTAAACAATGACATTGAATTGTGACATTCTAAGTTATAAATGATATCGACTTTTACTATATCCTTAGCTATCTACTTCTTACCAAAGATCTTTTGCAAGAACAGTTGGGTTTCCTTTGCAATTTCCGACGCTTGTTGAGAAGCTTGCTTGGAAGCATTTTCAAAGCTATCGACGATCTTTTCACCTGCCTTAGCATTGGCCTTTTGCACATTGTCTTTGGCATTCTTTTCAAGATCTTGGAAGCTCTTCTTATAGGCATTGGCGACATCTTGAGCATTGAGGTTGATTTCATTAGCCCCTCTTCTTAACAATTCAAGGTCATCATTATAGATCTTGGCATTGTCTTCCAACCACTTATCAATGTTAACGCCATTCTTCTTGGCAATCTCTCTCAATTGACCAACTTCCTTTTGCACTTGTTCCCCTACCCATTTCTTAAACCCTTCAGGGTCTTTAGCGGCTTTTTCTTGGATCTTTTGAATTTGACCAGCAACGGAGTTGGCAGCATTTAAGAAATCCTTTCTGATAGCTTCTTGAGCTTGTTGTAAGTTTTGAATATCGTTACCCACCTTGGCATTGGAGGAATTGAAAGCCACGGGAGTGATTCTGGCAATAGGAGCAACCCGGGGGGCAATTCTGATGGATTGTCTGGTAATAATGGAACGATACATGGTTGGTTATTGATTAATACCATCAATTATGAAAGTGACGGTGGTTTATATAGTTTTTCAACGTTGCTGTTACTTCCGAAACTGCCGCAAAGATCAACCTATTCGAGAAATGTGGTAGAGTCAATTGGAGTTTTCCCCGGAATACTTAAATCTAATCATCATCGGATTAATTACATCAATTGATGTTTAATCGTTATTAACTAACCTAGGGTTAATTATAACCATTGCTTGGATTTCCCGGTTGTGAACCCCGATAGTCTAGGGTTGCCCTCGACAATTTCCGATAGTTAAAAAACTGTGGGAATTGTCGGAATTACTATAGGGGTAACCGAGGCTACCCATCGACATCGAAATTACTAGACATTTCATTTTTAACTAAACAATCAATAAGACTACACCGAGGGAGCCAAACCAACTGCATCCTTTTTAAGATCATAAATCGAGTAGTACCGTCTCAAAAATGCATCACCAATAATGGCCAAATCACCAATGGGTTTAGGGAAATCCATTGGAGTAAACACGGAAATACATGATCCAGAAACTTCCAAAGTGTAATCATAAGGGCTTAAAGTAAAGTTGTAACCGGCGAAATTCAAAGTCAAGTCGGGTAATGAATCTCTCGAGTTACAGTCGACAGTGTATTGACCACTCCAATTCTTTTCGGCACCAATCTTGGCATTAATAATCTCGGCAAGAGACAGAGGTAATGTGATAAGGGAAGTACCAGTGTCAATGGCAGCCCCAGTGTTAAACAATTCACCATAATCATCACCCAATCCTAACCCTTCAAATGAAACTTCCCAGTAAGCCTTTCTCCGAACAGGTAACCATGTAACCTTATCAGTAGTCAATGACTTATCATAGCCACCAAAAGTCACTTGGCCACCATTGTTTTCATCCTTAGAATTGTCCCCAAGGTAAAAACCAAATTGGAGTTCATCCAACAACCCTTCAGCAATGGCATTATAAATGGGAGGCACAATCTTGTTCACGGAAATGGTATCATAGGCCAACCCAAGGATACCATCAAACTTACCAAAGGCAAACGCCAATCCGGGTTCGGAGGTGGCTTCGGCAAAATCTTGCTTTGGAATGACAAATTCACCAATGGCCAAGGTATCTTGAGATACGTAACCTTCCATGGCCCCCAGTCCATATTGAATCGAGAATTCGGAACCATTGGCCTTGTAAGATGAACTGGCATCATGATCATACTTTTGATGCAAAAAGCATGCCAATGACCCACAATCCTTCGAAGGAACCCATAAATTGGAAGACCCCGTATCCAAAATGACATTAAATTTTTGGGGAGGGGTACCAATGGTGACTTCAGTAAAGTATTGAGCATTCATATAATTGGTAAGCGGAGAGGTATGAACGCCATCCAGTTGTTGATTAACCACCCCAGGGATGGATTGATCAATAGCCATGGGTACTTGATGGTCTCTAGGTACGATTTCACCAAAGTTATAAAGATTCAAGTACTTTTCTGCTAACCCTTCGGTATATTGTTTAAAGTGAGCAGGAGCCAAGATCTCTTCATTAGATAACTTGGATAACTTGGCAGAGTAGATCTTAGCATCAACAATGCCACAAATACTAGCGGCAACACCCACGAGAACTGCTAACTTCATTGGTAATCAGTTAGGGAAATGGGGCAATGGGGGAATGGAGGAAATGATGGTGGTGGCGGCTGGTGCGTGCGACCTATATAGCAAAGGACTGCATGAACTATCGTCATTCATCTATCACTATTGAACAGCTACAATCAAGGGAGAAACTCCACCATGACCTAGATTAAGTTTACTTATATTGATTTGATTGGGTTCATAGCCAATTGGTTGCTACCATTGATATATTAATACTAATACCTCACTACCCTACCTCCTTCCTAATTTGGATGCTTGCTATCTGTAACCACTTTAACCTGCATTATCTACCGTTAACCCAAAATTAGCTCCAGTCAATAATCACCTAACACGAATCATCACCATTACCCGATGGAAAGGAGGATGGGCATCACGTGATACATACTTTGATTAATACTGTACATACATTTATCAAATGGGTATTGCTGATGTTAAAGATAAGGTCACGTGGCTAGCCATCCCCCGGGGACCTCGGTCAATTATGGATGGTGCCGCGATAACCTCATCACCTAATATTCACCATCATGTTATCTGGATTTGTTAAATCAGTGGTTGAAAATGAATTCAGTGATACTCCGGTTGAATTCATTGATAATCATGATGGGTCACCATCGCTGATCCAAGATATCATCAAAAAGCTGGTGCCGGAATTGGCAGGAGGGCTGCTGTTCTATATTAACCCATTACTCCTGCTGGGTCATACTCAAACCGCTTATACGGGGTTAAATAAGTTTGAAAATGTCGACAAGGTTTGTTATAAACGAAGAATCTTACCCATTGAATCGGATAATCATTATTATGAGATTAATGGTGAAAAATTCACCTATGATAAATGGCAGGGGAAGCTGACAATTGCCATTGATTACGTTGTACCTAATGATGTCCATGATCCTGATCATTTAAACTATAAACCTGAACTGCAAGTTTATGATTTGCCTCCAAGAACGGAATACTTGGATCCCGGTAAAGAAGAGCAATTATTAAGTGATGATTCCAAACCTTTAGTGATTGCTTTACATGGGTTATCTGGGGGGTCTTATGAACTGTATATCCGGGCATTTCTTCATGAAATCACCCAATCTCCATATAATTTTGATGGCATGGTGATCAATGCTAGAGGTTGTGCTAACCATACCATTACTAGTCCTCAACTTTTTAATGGGTTATGGACCAATGATCTTCGTTATCTTATTAACGAACATATTAAACAAAAATGGCCCAATAAACGGGTATATTTAATTGGGTTCTCGCTTGGGGGGGCCATCTTAGCCAATTATCTTGGTCAAGAACTGGATAAAGTATGGCTGGGGATTAAAGGGGCGGCCATCATGGGTACTCCCTGGGATTTCCCCGATTCCAGTATTAATTTGAAAGAATCCCTCATTGGCTATAACGTGTATTCGCCTACGATGTGTACCAATCTTTTAAGATTATTAAAGATTCATAATGATGATTTGGAAGTGGATGCTGACTCCAAGGATCGCCTTGAAATCCTTAGAACTAACTCGCCGACAAGATTAAAACAATTTGATCATTATTTCACTTCGAGATTATTTGGATTGAATTCCGCTGATGAATATTATCGTCATGCTCTGCCTAACCGTCGGGTGTTAGCAATTAGGGTACCAACGGTAATCATCCTGTCATTAGATGACCCAATTACTGGTCATCGGACATTACCCCGGTCTGACGTTAAATTAAACCCATACCTTACCCTCATCACTACCACCGTAGGTGGTCATTTAGGATGGTTTAAACTTAATGGTTCAAGATGGTACCCAAAACCAGTGCTGCAATTATTCCTGACATTAGATAAAAATTATCATTTGGGCAAAGTAAATGAATCGACGCTTCCTTGGGACGTTTCAAAGGTTTTCAAATATGAACAATTAATTTATCCATTCAAGGGTAACGAAGGCTCAAAGTGATAATGGGCGATTGACATAATCAAGTGGTAATGATAATTTAGTGATTACAATGAAGATGGTGTATAATTATGCATGAAAATAATAATTGAAAAGTATAGAGGATATTTACGAACAATCCCGCATAATGTTGGGGTTATTGAAATGCATCTAAGACAATAGATCAATAATAACGGCGTTAATGATGGTTTGTACTTTACTAATGGTTGTCATTATACTCATTGATATCCCCTTTGGAATGGCCTCTTTTACAGCATACCCCCAGGGTACACTTTTAGTGGCTAAGTACTAGTCTTTTTTGAACTGTACCTTAGATGACGTACATAACATTGTCTGATGATGTGCTTCAAATTTACGAAAATGCACATGTTACAGGATTCTATTATAATGGCACAGGAAACACATATGGTCTATAAGAGGTTAAAAGGCGGTTTTTCTTTCTCTTTCATCTACATTACAAATGTCAGTTCTATCGGTAGTCAATGCCCAATTCAGTGACCGTCCACTCAAGTTTATCCATAAACAGAATGAAGCCCAATACACAATGGAAGAGATATTCAATGAGTTTGTCCCCCAATTGAAAAACGGCGAAACCTATGAAGTAAATCCCCAATTACTGCTGGGGTCTGCTCAAACGGATTTCACTTTTAAGAACCGGTTTGAAGATGTCGATCAAGTGATTTATAAGAGGCAAATCTTATCCATCGAATCGGATAAGCGTTTCTATGAATTGGATGGGGAAAAGAAGCTCTATGATAAGTGGAATGGAGATCTGACGATAGCTCTTGATTATGTTGTCCCCAATGAGTGTCACGATCCTAATCACTTGAGGTTTAGACCAGACCTACAACCAAACCCATTACCTCCCGGGGTTGAATATATCGATCCCAAGGATGAGAAAAAGTTACTTGCCGATGATTCAAAACCATTAATGATCATTTTGCATGGATTATGTGCTGGTTCCACCATGCATTATATCCGGTGTTTAGTAAACGTTATCACCAACCCCCCATTTAATTTTGATGCCATGGTTTTAATTTCAAGAGGATGTTTGAATCATTCGATAACTAGCCCCCAGTTAATCAATGGTATTTGGACCAATGATCTCCGCTATGTGATTAATGAACATATTAAACAAAACTGGCCCAACAAAAGGGTCTATTTAATTGGGTTTTCCTTGGGTGGAGTGGTGATAAGCAATTATCTTGGTCAAGAACTGAATCAGGTATGGTCAGGAATTAAAGCAGCAGCGATTATGGGAGGGGAATTGGATCCTATCAACATGGCGGACTTTCTCCTTCAACCAAAGATTAACAAGTATTCCCAGTTATTGACCTCTCTCCTTACAACGATCATTTTCCAGAATTCAACTTGTTTAGCCCTGGAACCTACGGGGAAACAAGCACTTGAAAGTCTTAAAACGAAAAAACCGAAAACTTTAGTGGAATTTGATGATTGGTTTACGGCAAAGTTATATGGGTTTTCATCAGCACAAGATTATTATGAACGGGGGCTGCCATTACAACGTCTTGGTAAAATAAAGGTACCAATGATCATCTTCCATTGTTTAGATGATCCAATTACTGGAGATGATTGTCTTCCTTATTCTGAAGTGAAAGCAAACCCTTATCTTTCTATGGTTACTACCACTATTGGAGGTCACTTAGGATGGTTTAAGAAAGATGGTACCAGATGGTATCCAACCCCAATTCTGAAATTGTTTGCCGCCATGGATAATTTTGAACGGGTAGAGATATCACCCAATCAATTCAAGTTATGATATAGGGTCTCAGATAAATGGTTTATTATTGTTCATCTATTCTATTGCATAGGTCTATAAAATCCAGTTTAAACCGACAGGCGCCAATGTTAATGTTTGCTCATGATCTCAGAACACCCTTTGATGAATGACTGTCTAGTTGCCAATCGTCAGTAATAAGGAAACTATCAGTGCTGGTTCTAGATATCACCGGATGCAATTCCAACCCATCCTCCTTTTGTTGTTCATCATCAACCACTGGTTCTGGTTGTTTATATCTCAATGCTAAAATAGCCATACCAATGATAATGGTGATACCTAGGAAACTAAGGATTCCTGGGAAATGATGCCATAAAATCACATCAAATATCAATGAAAATATCATATTGGTATAACTGATAAATGCAGCTTTAGATGCCCTTACCCGTTGAACGCCAGCAGCAAGACAAAATTGCATGAAGAACCCCGATACTCCAATCAAACAAAATAAGAACCAATGGTAGCCTGAAGTGGGTAAAATGAAAGAATATGATGGTATCACCAAAATGGCAGTACACAGGATGACACAAGTGATTAACGAGAAATACAGAACCGATAATAATGGGTGGGCTTGCATGCCTATCTTTCTTAAAATGACATATACCGACAGCGCTCCCATCACCCCTAATAACCCCACCCCACAAGCAATAAGACGTAATTCATCACTCAGCAGTTCGACACTATCATCAACGTTAGTCCCCTGTTTCAGACCAAAGATAAATGCTGGTTTTGCGATGAGGATTACCCCAAGAAAACTTATACTGGCGCAGCCACCTTCATACCATGAATATCGCTCATGGATGGCGACCCATGCAAGTAGCCCGGTGACCAATGGCACCAAATAAGTAATGGCAGCAGCATCACTTATACTAAGGTATTGTAAACTATAATAAAGTCCAAAAACCCCAAAAAATCCAAAGAATCCCCTTGCGAGTAATAACTTGCGTAACTCCCTCGGGCCAAACGGATATTCATCGATACATTTAGTAGCATACATGTAAATCAAACACATGACATAGGTAATAGACATTCTGGCAAATAATATCTGAAAAGGGTTGAACTTGATTTCGGAGGTTGAGTCATTTTCCAATAGCTTACAAGTTGCAATCATGATGGCATTAAAGAACTGAGCGATAACGAGGATTACCACCCCGGTATTGGGCGCAATATAATTGATATACCATGGTCGTTGTTGTAGCCATTCTATCACTTGGATCGCCATGTCGGTTGTTAACTAAGATTTAAAAAAGGTTGGGATAAAAGATTAGGATGATGGCGGCGGCCTGCGGGGTTATATGTAGGTAATAACTGGTCGGCACCTATTTCCTAAGGTATATACAGGATTATAGTACCTGGAGGATGCATTGTGATTTATCTGCAGGTGATCTCTTCGAGATAATGCTTAATTAATCCTCGCCAAGCAATATCTTCAATGGTGGCATATAACGGCAAATTCACACCGATGTTTATTAATCTATTCAAGGAAATTGGAGGGAACAAAGCCAATGCGATCATTATACCGAGCAATCACCCAGTTATCACTAGTAGAATAAGTGATATCGATCAGTTGGAGATCAAACACCACCTCCAAGCTATCACCCTTATTAAACGATAAATCCCCTGGTTCACTCCCCTTAAACAGATATGCTGCCACTCTAGGGGTACCGGTAGCAGTAGTAAATTTTTCAAATAATAATTGCAATTGAGTAAGCTTAAACGCATCGGTGACTTCAAGAGGGGAATATTGAGGTACCTTATTAATGAACTCAGGGGTTGGACATTGAGTGATTTCATTTTTGTTCAAATTATACACCTCGGTCAATTTGGCTTTTAATTGCTCTTGTTGAGATGATTTGACAATTTCATCGGAATTGAGCGATGATACCTCCAGTTGACCATCATTATCATCATCATCGGAATCCAGGAACGTGGTTGATTCTAAAGATGACAGTGAGCCTCTTCTTCTTGTGATTGGTCTTCTGGGAAGTGGAGGTAATGGTTTTTGTGGTGACTTTGTTGGCGAGACATCTTCGCTTGCAGTATTTTCTCTTGGAGGTAATGGAGGAGGAGGAGGAGGTAATTCTCTCAGAGGAAGAGGAGGCATTTTCTTTTCTCGTGGTGGTAATGGTGGGGGGATAACCGGACCAGAACTAAGTGATGGCGACTTTAAAGGAACTGGAGGTCCGAGGTCAATATCCACAATACTCGACCTTGGCCGATCAACCACTTTGGTAGGATTATAAGTATCCAGACGATTGATTTGAGAATCAAAGTATTCGGCAAATGTTTCCAAGGGGTCAGCTTCGAGTTCTTGATTAAAAATCCCTTCAGGATAATGATAATGCCATTTATGATTGGTCACCGATTTATGGAACTTATTCACCAATTTATTCGCTTGCTTTTCAACTGGTTCTTCTTCAACATCATCGGTAGGGGTAACAATGGTTTCAATATCTTGTTTTGCCGATTCAAATTCTTGACTCCATACTTGATCAATTTCGGAATACGACGGCACCATCAGGTGAATCACTTTAACATTAGCTTTAAAGTAATCGGTAAATTTTTGGTTACTATCGGTGGGTTCAAGTTTCAAACTAGTGGTCACCGCTTCAATGGCTTTGGCTTTATCACTTAAGCCATAATGGACACCAAACACCCCTAATTCTTCAGCAAAAAGAATCACCAGCCATCCCAGTTGATACAGGATCAGTTTGGATAATTCTTGACTGAATTCATCTAAGCATTCCACTAACGTTGGTAACGTCATTTTGATCCGGTCGTTCACTCGATTAAACTCCCCTAACGCATGTTCCAATCTCCCTTCTAATTCCAGAAGTTGCATTTTCTCATTATCATCCAATTCACCTTGCTTCTTACCAAGTTTATCAATTCTTCTTCTCACCTTATTATACTGTAACCTTTTCTTGTACCACAACTTACACAACTTGCGGCCCCGGGTAATATAGCCATGAGTAACTTGCTTGATCTTTTCCAGAGTATTGAGGTAGAATTCATCCCATTCATCCCCGATCTGAAATGCTGTTTTTTCGATGGTCCGTTCATATTGTTGCTGTTCTTCACTAACCGGTTTGATAACGTCAAAGGTTTGATGAGGATCGAGTTGAGGAATCACCAGATATTGTTGTTGTTCATCCCATAACGCATAGTAATCATCAATTCCTTTAAATTGAATGTCAGCCACCAAATTGTGAAACCCCCGAGCAACTCTTAAATTGATGCGGAATAATTGGGGCCAATAATGACTCGAGAGCCGCTTAATCGACCGATTGACATATTTAAGCCCCAGAGTATATTGGCTAAGCGCTTTATTATACCCTTCAACCATCTTTTCTTCTTGTTCAAATTGTTGATCACCATGATGGAACACATTATCTGCCAATAATTTCGCTTGGTCCTTGGCTTCAATGAAGCCGTTGGAGGCCTGGTGATACCCAGTTTCAACCCCAGACTTGACTTGGGTACCCACGGTTTCAGCACCAGATTTAACTTGGGCTCCCACTTTCTTTAACGCATCCATGATTCAAATGGTGGTGTGCTAATGCTGGTGCGTCAGTTTTAGCTTATCGCGCACTATGTCACCACAACCTTCCACAGCATCCCGTATGTACCACTGACGTTGATTTGAGGGATAGAACTACGGCCAATTATTATCGCCCTTGTTTGGTGGTTAAATAGACATCAAATTGGAGGGTTTATGTCGACGATAGATGGTGATATCATCAACCAATTGAAAGTGGTGGCAATGACCACAAATGCGGGTTGTTCACATGGTCACTAAATTCCCTACTAAAATTACTACTACATTAAATGGTGAGTCTGTTACTTCAAGAAAGAAATCAAATAAGGACCACTCTACGCTCCCCTCCCACCCCCC